>JAPZDV010000025.1:4948516-5005827 GCA_029814665.1 Acanthurus lineatus | reverse complement strand
TAATTTAGCAGCAGCAACGTTTAACGCACTGCTCTTCTTTCCTGAAACAAAGGCAGCCGATCTTGCATAAGTTGGATCAGTGTGTAGAAAAAATATTTCATACACTTGATATTTGCTGCCCTTGTTTTTCCTACCAAAAAAAAAGAAAAGAAAAATCAATGCTTTCACTACTGAGTGCCAACATGGTCTGCAAGTCTCTCCTGCACTGATCCAATTGTTTCTGACAATGAGTGGACACAATCTTGGCTGCACTGAATCCCATTTTTAAAGGCTTCTGCATTCAAGTAACAATAAAACATATTTTCTTCCTGCTTTACTGAGAGCTGTAGCTTTTTTTCCTAGTCTTTAAAACAATTGTACTGTATCTGAGCTTTCTGCTGCAACCTCATTATAATTAACTTAAAGAAGATAATGTTTCATTTGTATTATTGCATAATTATATATTGTATACTGTGTAATTAAGCTGATTATCTCTTTCTTTTTCTATAACGATAATTCACAGACCTCACAGTCAACAGTTTTCTGCATCAAAAGGGTTCATAGTATTCTCCCTAATTCATCCAAACTACAAATGACAGAATTAAACATCTGCAACATAGTAAGAAACAGATTTCTGCCACTTTATCTGCATGACTAGTGACCATTATGCCAAGACTTTATAATGTAACAGTAACAAAAGAGTCAGAAGCAAAAGGCCAAAGAAGGACTGAAGTGTCGGATAAAAAGGAAACAAGATGGAGTAACAAAAAACATAAATATTATAGTAAAAAAAAGACTTCACCTTTCTTTTATAAAATTATGACTAAGATAAATAAGATGCAGCCAAGTGTAACACATAAGTGGTATTTAAAGACATTATTGCACAGAGATACAGAGGGATGTTGCACAGTCCGTTTACATGTAGTTTTATATATTTACACACTCATAGGTGAGATTTTTAAATGGTTTATTTTAAGGAAACTTATTTCCAATTATAGCTGTTTCATACAAAGATAAAAAGGCTGCAAGGAACTGAGATTCATCCACACAATGAAAGCTGGTTTCTGCCCACCGCAGCTGCCCCCTGTGCTGTTTACCACCAAGCGGCCCCCCCCCTGCAGCAGGAGGAGGAGGAGGAAGTGGGGGGCAGAGCTGTGCACATGGGCACATCTGCTAAAGCTGTGCAGGAACATGGGGGGAGAAGGGGAGAAGGGGGGCACATCTCATTCATTTCTCCCATGACGTTTTCCCCTCAGTGGGTTTTGAATCGGTGAGGCGTCGCTACGGTTACAAACAATTCATCAGCGCGCTCACTTCCTGTTGTACCACTGCAGGAATCCCTCCGACATCCACAACAAGTGTCCATTGATCCATATGCTATGTAACTTACACACACACACACACACACAACCCGTCTGGCAAACATGTGTGGGCACATGTGGGTGGGGTTTCCCGCTGACTCACTGCACAAACACCGAGGGGAGGGAAAAAAAAAAAGGGGGTTCTCCCAAATTCCCTATAGATCGCCTAAAATGTTCCCATTCTCCAATTATAGACGAACTTTCCTCTTTTCCATCGTCTGTACGTTCAGTTTGGCCAATCACAGCTGCAGGGAAAATATGACTAAGAGGCAGGTTGTTTAATAATGGGGGGGTGGTGGGGGGGTTCAGTAAACAAACAGAGACCCAGGAATAGAACTGACACCAGAGAACAAGCTGGAGAACAATACTGAGCTAATTACAACAAAACACCTCATTCAATGCAGGGAACAACTGATCATTTTCATGACTTCTGTGTCTTTTAATCAGCTGCGTTTGTTCAGTAATTTAGATTTTTGCGTATAAAAGTTTAAAAAATAGCATAAAATCCTCCTCACATTCTCTCTGAGTCCAAAGTGACGTCCTCAAATGCCTTGTTGTGTCAAACCAGTTGTTTTTATTAGCCACAAGAATTCAGTCACTTAACAAGCAGAAGCCCACATTCAGGCTCAGAGAGGGGGGGGGTTGTAGTTTCACTGAGGACAACATCCTCCTCCTTCAACCTTAACTCAACTTTAAGCACAAAGCATTTTCAAATCCCTGTTTCACTGCAACAACGGTGGCTGTTTTGCTATAGAGAGCAATGACATTAAAAGATAAAGAAAATTTAATTTTAAAGAAAATTTAGGTTCATCTGTGAATTAAATTAAGAATCTCTGAGTAAATCAAGAACAGCAGCTCCTTTATTTTTTTTGTGTTGTGCAAAAAAAAACCAGGAATAAATACATAAAACAAAGCAAACCAGCAAATTCAAACATTAAAGAAGATAAATGTTTGAATGTTTGGTATGTTTTTCTTTATAAATGCCTTCAACAGCTCATCTTCTATCAAAAATTGCTGATTCATGTTTATTCTAACTAATTAATTAACATAAAACAATTTAACGTCTGGATTAAAGATGTCTTACGGGTCTGCAGACAACCTCTAAGATGCAACGTTGCACTCACTTCAAACAAAATGAAAACACACACTAGCAGCAGCTCAGAGTCAGTACACACAAACACACACACACTCTTAGATAAACAGAGATGTGAGGAGTCTCAACCAGAATCTCAAGCACAGACTTCAAAAAACGTCAACAGAAAAGTGACTTGAGTCCTGTTGGTTTCATCTAATCTGTGCTTTTCCATGTGCGTTGTTCAGCTCTCACAGAGGAAAACGCAGCACAATAAACATTACAGGCTGGCACATGACTGTTTCCCCGAGTGTCTTCAGGGAAGACGAACACAAAAAAACGGGGACTGTGTGTTCGTATGCGTGTGTGATAAATTACCAGAGACCGACAACAACGCAGCCTTTTGCCAGAGGCCACCAGCACACATCCACATGTGGCAGACGGGAACAGACTTCCCAGTGTTTGCAGTTTTACAGCAGAGCAAATGCCAGCCGTGTCTGATTTCAGGAGTTTTCAGAGAGTGGGGGGGGCGTTTCAGAGAGGAGGCGATGTTCTCTCATGTCAAACTCCTGGTTTTTGTTAAAGTTGTCCCCAAAAACAAACTCTGCAAACTGAAAACTCTGCTCTCTTTGCACCAATGCATTTGCTAATTCAGTTCTCCAACAGAATAAGGAAGCAAGTGAAGAAAAAGAGAGAGGGAGGTGTGTAAATAGTGCGTGTGTGTGTGCGTTTGTGTGTGTGTCCGCAGACATATGAAACAGCCCTTGTTCCTCCCTGCATGATTAGCTGATGATTCATCTGAGAGTGACTCAGACGCCCATTGTTCACGTATCTTCATGTGAGTTTATAAGCTACTTTTCACCGCTTTGAATCTGATTTCTAGCAACGATATGAAGCTGTGCAAGGATGCAAAGGTGTGACTCAACTTTTTATTTCCCCTTTTTTACAGTTCCTAAACCAAATATAAGTTCCCAAGAACAATCAGTGATGACAAATGTTTATGATACATTTGTATAAGACTTGTTGCTATGGCCGCTCCCTGTTCCATGCGTGCAGTTCAAGTGAGCAATAACGCAACACAAACCACCTCTAATTAAGTAACTTTGCTTGGCCTGCAGGCGATGAAAAAAACTTCTTTTGATAACAGGTTCAACTACAATACCACAACATTTTGGTTTAAGTATTTAAAAATATCTTCCTGCCAGTAAAGTGTTTTTTTTTTCACCATAAGCAGCGACGCTCTGCACACATGCAGTGCTGCACGTTAACTGAACACCTCAAGTCTGCAGATTCACACATGGTTTGGACTGGAACAGCGTCTCCATTTGTAGTTTAATTCCTCATTTGTGTTAACAAGGAGCTTCCCCGGTGGATCACCACCCTCACTTATGCTCCGTGCACTAACAGATTGTGTTGCAGCCTCCAAAGCGGCACAGCATCGTTTCCAGCTGCACCGAGTTACAATGAAAACTTAATGGGAATTAAAATGTGTTTTAATAGAACACGTCCAGAGCGAAAGAGGTGTGGCTTTGCATCAGGACATTTCATGCAGCGTCAGGTGAGCCGTAAAACACCGAAAATGATGCCAAGTTGACTCTACTTTGCTTTCCTGTGATTGTTTGAACTGTGGCACTCTGTGTACTTTTCTCTGCGGCAAACTCCACCCATTCAACAACAAGTTAAAAAAAAACATTCAAGATATTTTCCAAATACTGAGCAAGAACAGTGTGTGTGTGATTGTGTGTGTTTGTGTGTGTGTAAGGAGGGGCATCAACTGTCTTAAAAAAAAGGAAACTTTTATTTTTGTTGCATGCAATAAAAATGTGCACAACTGTGAAGCATTAGAACATTTCACTGCTAACAAAATCTAAGTGATGCAGACTTTAGATGAATCTCATCAGCACCTCCATCGTTTAATCAAAGTAAAACAAAGAAGATGAAACTTTTGTAACCGATGAAGAACCACATCGAGATGAGAAAAACTTGGTTCTTATTAATGTTTCCTCCAAGAGGAAAAGTTAATGCAGAACATCTGAAATGCAAAAACACACAAAAGAGTTCACTTTCAAACTCGACGCTCTGTTTAAATCAAACGGTGGAAACATCTTCTTGAATTTATTTTGAGGGAACGAGCGTTTACATATCTGGAAATGGATCAGTTGTTACATAACTAATCAGATGGGACGAGAGCGGTTGAGGTTGCTGGGTACCCAAGTTTTCCCACTTTCCAAATGGAAAAGCTCCTTGGGCAGAAAGAGCGAGCGAGAGAGAGAGAGAGAGAGAGAGAGAGAGAGAGAGAGAGAGACTCTGTGGAGTCCGACCATCTTAGACTGATTTACCCCGTCCATGTGCAAGTGAGTCATCCAGGGTTTGGCTGACTCTGAAGGCTCCATGGAAACTCTATAAACCCTATTCTAACACACACACACACACACACACACACACACACAAACTCACACACACACACCAATACAGCAGCCTGCCAAAACCTCCACTCTGTACCAGGTTCTGGTCTGCCAAAGTCCAAGACCGACTCCCTCATTACTAGCACACCAATAAACCCAACATGGACGGCTCTGCACAGCAGCCATCCAGCTTTTTTACAGGCCCTCCACATCTGTTTTCCATCGCAAAGCGTTCTGTCAGGGGCCAAGAGAACAAATAGTCAACAGAGCAGCTCGCCAAACTCTCACCAGGCCGTATAGCATCAACCAACAGTATCTATAGGATATGTATGTGTGTGGAAAAAGAAACATTTAGGAAAACACATGAAACTTTATAACTGCTGCAAATGAACAGAGCAGGTCGACTTTGCAAATGTAAGAGATGATTCATCATTTGACAGAAATTTAATTTGCTCTTAATTTGATAACCAGTTAATCAAATAAGCTATTTTAAATGTAAAAATGCCAAACATTTTGTTTCTCTACCTCAGTTTTTTTTTCACCGTTACCTCATCTCATTTAGTACAGAGGGGATCATGTGCTTGGTTGTGTGTGTGTGTGTGTGTGTGTGAGTGTGTGTGTGTGTGTGTGTGCATTGTATATGTGTGTGTCTACTGAACCAATCAGCCTCATATTTTCGGTGCACATTTCTAACTGTTTGCTCACATATGTCTCATGGTTGCATTAATTTACAATTTCTGAAAAACTTGTTTTATATGACTGTTTGACTGTTTGACTGCTGACTCCTCTTACCCCCGCCTGTAGGGGGCGCAAAGGGTCAACAACGGCCTCAGTTTGGGATCCTGATTATTCTAGTGAAAACGTACCCAAAGGTTTTTCTTGCAATAAGCTAAAACACAAGGCTTGTGTATTTTTTTTCTGCAGGCCACATTTATGTCTTTGTCAAAAAAAGTAATATCAGTTGAAAACATTTGTCTCATCTTGAACTGGAGCTTTTTTTCAGATCAGTTTCTTCATTGTGATCCAATGAATTCAGGCCAATACAAGATGAATAAATCCACATTTTTGTTGTCTGATTGAAAGTCTTTCTTGTAGTTATGAATGGAATTTCTTCGGTAGAAATCTGAAGACACAATCATGAGATCTGAGAAAATGTGATGAGATGAGCAAAAAATACTCTGCTGATTATTTGGTAATGAAAATAATCCTTATTTGCATCTGTAATTTGTTACTATTAACAGGACTTTTATCTTTCTTACTTGTCACATCATGGACTGAAACGTGCATTGCCCTCCTTTTGTTTTCAAATACTTCCTAGTTTTCAGTATTTGTGGCTGAACAGCAGATTTACAGCTTCTGCTGATGTGTGATGTCACAAATCACAAAGAGAAACTACAGAAAAATGTTTTAATGCATCTTTTTAAAACAGCTCAGGCATAAACTAATTATCACTGTCTGATATGACGCAGAATAAAAGACTCTTTTTAGTATTTTAGAGCGAGTGACTCAACATGAAAGAGTCTGTCTCGGATGTTGTGACGCTCAGCGAGAACGAAACAATTTGCATCACTGCTGGAAAACACCCGAAATCATGAGCTTCTTCTCTGAGCACTTTTCTGCCCTGAAATGACTCAAATGTGACAGACACTTGCGTGCAGTCACATAATACGAGCTGAGTTAATCGCAGGGGAACACAGGGTTGCAGGGTTTCCCCCCCCGAGGCCGACAGAAGAACAGAAGAACAGAGGACAATGTGATCAAATGCTGTGAGAGAAGATGTGCGGCAGCATGATGAAATCTGATGCTGCTGCTGGTGGATGATGGTGGTTTGCTGCCTGTTTTCTGGCTGAGCTCGAGTTTAATCCACAAAATGTTTGTGTTCTGGAGAACTAATTTAAGGTTTTAGCTTAAATTTGTCAAATTTTGCTTAGGAAACAGATGAGATGGATGCATTTGAGAAAGAAACAGACCCTTTTTAAAGCAGATAGCTAACATTAACTCAGGCAGCTCAGATTGTGAATGCTGGCTCACTAACACGACACACTGGGGCACATTTACATGAAACAAAGCTGTTGTATAATTAATCAGTTCAACTCGTTCTTTTCTCGTATGTCTGCTGTGAAAAAGGTTTGATATTTTCTGTTGTAAATCATCAGGACGATTCACAAAGCTACCAATGACTGTGTGACACTTAGCATGAAGCTAGCCGCTAGCTGCTAGCTGTTCAGTGTTCAAACAGGTGATATTCAGAACTGTTATTTATTATCAGGATTTTTAAGAACCTGAGCATCATTTTTAATTGCACTAATTATACCAACCAATAACAGTATTTCACAGTATTTTTATTTTTTTTATTAGCAGGTCTGCATAACAACTCTTTTACATGTTGGGACGATGATGTGTTCAGTAAAATGTCCCCTAGTTTTATCATTAAGTTCTATTTTGAAGCTTTAATTTTTTTTCTAGAGCTAAATAAATAAATCTATTCATCAACCAACAGAATATAGAATATATAACTGTTTGGAAGAAAAAAGGTAAAATATTTTCATGTTTAAGCCTCCAGAGAGATGAATCTCTTTGTTTTGTGATGTCATGGAAACAGAAACAAAGCAACAGAGAAACTTGTCACGGTGACATAATCATAAGGTACGACTAGTTTATTGTTACTGAAAGGTATAAGAACTTTTTAGCTGTCATAACCAATAATTGAAGCATTTTACTGTAAGTTTTAATAAAAAAAACACAATTTTCTTTGCATGTCTTTGGTTGTTTTATGGAGCGTCATAAATAGTTTTTTATGCTTCACGCTGTCATGTGCATCAAACTGATTTCACATAGTAACAGTCTGTTGGCAGAGTCAGTCTGAGATTATTTTCTCATCATATCAGAAAAAGAAAAGTAAACATAATGATGAACCTCTGAGAGAGAATTTTCATTTTTTAAAAAAGCAGCTGAGGCATTTGAAAGACTTAAATTCCTGATCAGAAGTGGAGCGCAGGAATAGTTTTTTTCCATTTTAGGAAGAGATTTTTAAAGACAAACATTTTATCTCAACAAAGTTGACACGAGCAGCTTGAATGAGTCCTCTTGCTATTTAAAACAGGAAAAGCACTGATGCATAATCTGTTAGCTAAACTCTAAAGAGCGTGGTGGGTTACAAATCTAAAGTTCCCCTCATAAATATAGAAACTTTACTCAGTGAAACTATGACTAATATTAAACCACTTCTTACCACGCTGATGTCTGTAACCACCTAACCATGTGCCCCCCCTTATACTTCCCCTTTTCTCTCTCAGACGACAGGTTGGCAGAATATCAAAGAGTTTCTGTTTGTCTCAATGAATGCGTTGCTTGGTAAAAGAGGGGTGTTTTCTTTTTGTTTTGTGAAAGTCAGAGTGACAAAGACACGTGATGCACGAACAGAGTTTGGAGGGTTACAACATGTAATCGGTTACAGATCACTAGTTATGCTGGTCAAAATATAATAGGCAATGTAACTTTTTTAATAACTTTATGAGAGTCATATATGTTTTTTTATTTTTTTAAATTACTTTTTTAATACAGCTTAGACTTGGCTTTTAAATCTTTACTTTTTGTGACTGACTTTGGATGGTTTCGCAAGTAAAACATTGAGAATTTCGATGTTGGGAAACAAACTTAGCACTCTACAGTCTGTTAAAGCCTTTTTATGATTTTTATGAGGGAAATGTTGTTGAATTTCCAGCACTCAAAGCCCGATTTGTCCACTAAAGACACGGTCACCCGTCTTGATTGGGTTGCAGGCATGGCAGACTCAGGTTGGCAAGATGATACAATAATACACATTGATTTGATCAGCAGGGAGCTAAATAAAAAGAGGACTTTCATGCAAAGCAATAAAATTATTTCTTCAGTTGACAACAAGGTGAGAAAACAGCTTTAAAGCTCAATGGGTTATAACAAGGAAATGAAGTTCATTGTAAGATAAACACTGAATCAAAGAGAAATGTGGACAAATATAAACAAAACTAAAAAACATATGATATCACTCTCATACAGCAGAACGGGACATATCTCACACATGCTATGGGAAAAGGGGGATGAGCTATAACTGTACTTCCTGCTGTGTTCGCTGATAATTGCGAATGCCACAAGTTAGCATGAACGCTGCACATCAGTCCATGAACACAGTATGAAAACATCTGCATGATTCTCTAATTGCTTTAATTGTCTGCAGAACATGTTGTACCACGTTGTGTCTACAGCAGCACTTTTAATCTGTTTATGAAAAAAAAATTGTTCAAACATTGCACAAAAATGTCTGGGATCTTTGTCTACCTGCTGCCACACCCTAAAACACAGCAGGGTGGAGCAGCAGGGCAAACTCGGATGAGCTAAATCCCTGTTTTTACATTTGCAAAATAGGTCTAATCCAGGAAAGGGCAACACTGTCAGTGAAAAGCTTGTTTTTGAATGTTTGAATTTAGTCTTTAATATGTTTTAAACTTATTTTGTTGGGTTTTGTAGCATTAAATACCTCGAATAAATCTGCCTGGGTGGAGCATTCATGGTAGGAGTCAAAGAGCGAGTCCTTCCAGTGACTCGGATGAGCCAGTTCTCCCACACAGACTCATGTTTGACAGCCAGCGGCACAGCTGGAGGTCAGACTGGGCACGAGACACCAGACAGACGCACTATTTCAGTATTTACACGAGAGATGACTAAACAAGTCCTTGGCAAACCTGTGAACACGGTTCTGTAGCTGCTGTCGTAGCTCAGGGGCTCATATCTTACAATTTCTGACCTGTTTTTTTTTTTTTTTTCAAAAAACACACCTCGCTTCAAGCTTTAGACTTCATTTTACGGCACCACATTCCACCCACGCCCGCTTTTGTCTACAGTTTTGAATTATTTACAAGTCACACAGCGCTGCAGGGGGAATGATTGGCTCTCTGGCCCGACAGCTTGAGGTTCTGCCTCAGGGGAGGAGAGCATGTGTTCACTGTAGTTGTTAACCATACAAAGATGTGAGTGTGTGTTTGTGTGTGTGTGTGTGTGAGTGAGTGAAGAGACGCACAGTCATGCCTCTGGGGTTAACAGGTGTGCCGAGTCAACTGAAATGCAGTGACGGGTTCCACCTGCTGCTGTGTGTTTGGTTAAATGTGAGAGAAGCAACTGAGGACATCAACAAAAAGACGACGTGTTCTGTTCGGTGTTTGTAAGGGCCGGTCACAAGTATTTAACATCATTATCCAGTGAGGTTAGAAACATAATGCATCAATTGAACTATATCGAATAAAACAGTCTTTTAACAGTGGACACAAATAAATAAAACCATAAATGCACCGCAGCTTCATGAGCTTCACTGTGTCCTTTTTTATTCAGCTCTATTCAGGTGATTCATCCCTGTATTTTTAACTTATTAACTATTGAACAAGCTTGTAACAAACAGTCAGCTCTGTGCACACCAAACACACACAGTCACAACTGTCCAGAGCCAGTGAATAAACTGCAAGCTGTCATGTGCTTTGGCTTTCTTCCCCCTTTATTTGCATGAGGATTTGAGACTGAAGCAACAAACAGTGGCTGTTCCTGCCTGCTTTCCCGATGTAAGTTCATATTACACACTGCGTACATAATGTGCATGCACGCACACCATGTGATGTCTTCCTGTGTAACAGATGAATTGGTTTTAGTTTTTTTTGTTGACCAAAGGTTGTCTGATATCAGACAGAGCTGTCAATTCAGTTTTCATCTTCCATCTTCAAGAAGAGTTCATTCATTTGAGGCTGAACTCGGTGGAATGAGCAGATTTAAAGGTCTGGACCAAAGCAACAGCAAAAGCTTTCTGTCGTCCTCGTTTGACCTAAAACTAAAAACACTGCAGCCTGACCGAGAGTGAGTTTGGGCTTTAAGGAGGACAAAAACACACTGATGTGAAGAAAAAGGGCTGGATTTACGACACAAGACAACAAAACAACATCACTGTGAAATGAAATGTGTCCGAAAATAACCATCTAATTTTACCTATACTGTTCTAAAAATCTATGGAAAACAAAATCATATCTGGGAATAAACATCAGTTGTGCTGTGCTGCTGTCGCCACCTGAAGCTCAGCTCAGCGGCCAGTCAAAGCAGCCCGTCAGTGTGTATTAATAAACCTCGACTTCCCGTTATAGTGAGTCCACAGTCAGCCCATTCCAGAGGCCCTGAAAAACCTCTGAGTCACCCACCCCGTCACACGGCGAGCCAGGACCCACTGCCATGGAAACCAAACATCAAACAGCCTGGCTGAGGTACAGCAGATGAAGGCGGCCTAGGCTGGACTGAGCGATCCTTCTCACACACACACTCACACACACATGCAACATAACGATCTGCTTCCTCTGGAAAACAATACGACGGCCGGAGCTTCATTTTTAGCAGAGCAGAAGCACATTTAGCGATGTTGTTCGCTCAACATTTGCAAGTTACACTTAGTCACAACAGAGTCGACATCTTCATCCATCTACAGTAAAAGCGAATGTACAAAATATTGATTGATGATCTCGGTGAACAGAGTCACCACTGCTCAAAACCCCAGCACACAAAAACTGGCTATGGTACATTTTACAAGCACGAAGAACAGTGTCTGCGAAAAGAAAAGCCTGCTGTGTAAAGATGCATTTCTGCTCCACATGCACATATTCAGCCCTGCGAGTACGAGACTGAGCCTCTCTGACATTATCAATCTGTGCAAAAACACTCACTTTGACACCCAAAACATACGTCTGCTGGGTACAAATAAGCCACGTTTACAGTAAATTTCCTGTAGAATTTTTAAACTTTTATTCATCTTTGTGCAAAAAGCACGGACCATCTGAGTTTTTTATTCATCACATTGACATGCTTTACAATTAACATCCAGCAATCGATGTCAGCTTAGCAAAAAGAGCACAATATGGTTAACTGGGGGAAAGCACTCCTAGCTATGTGTGTACACACACACACACACGCACACACAGCTATTTCAACACTGAAATGAGTCTTGTTGAAATTCAGTTCAGGCATGTGTCGACTGTTTCTGACACAATAATCCACTGTCTCTCTGCTCTGCTGCAACAACTGCAGGCTGTAAAATGCAACATGTTATATAAAATATAGGTAACTACACTGGGGAGTAAAGATACTTCGTGTCTAGTAGTTTCATTTTCTCAGACTCCTCTAACCTGAGGCGCACTCTGGAAAGACGTTAGCACATTCCTCACCAGCCACCGCCGGCTGAGCCCTGCAGCAGCAGCAGACACACAGTCTCCCACATGGCTGAAATCACAGAGGAACTACCTGAATCAACCTGCAGGTGAGACCGCCGCTCATGCTCACCTTTAACATCTTTAAAAGGAAGTAAAATAAACATTATTTCATTTGCTATTAGATGCTAATGACTCACAGTGCCTGAAGTACATATTAGCCTCTGCCCTCTCACACACACACACACACACACTCTCAGTGTGAGGTTTGCTCACAGGTCATGTGACGTCTGTGTGACTTTCTCCCTGGCAAATGTTAACTTTATTAGTGCAATTGACTCCCTGCAGGAAACAATAAAGCACCATGGTTTAACATGGACGTGGAGCTGCTGAGTGATTTCTGTTTGTATTGTAAATTATGATTAGATATGATTTTTACAATGTTTTTACAACTCCACATTTCTCTGTCATTGATTTGCGGATGCCAGGCAGAGTACAAACATTCATTAAGCTACTGAATTCTTATCTTCTGTCCATACATTAGTTATTTTAAAGAGCTTAAAGCAGCAGAGTTGTGTAAAAACACTGTATTGAATGACTTTCTATCATTAGGGCAGTGATTCCAGCTTCACAAAACAGGCTGTGTGTTCAAGGAGGAGCTTGTTTGTCCGAAGGTGTGTCATTTCCTACACCAACCCCAGGCTTTAAGTGACATAACTGCACTAACAAACTGACAGCCACCGTGAATATTAGAACAATAATTCCAGGTATGACTCCACGCTGCATTCCTGCCAGAAAATTAGAGGTTTTTTGTCCCCTCGCAGGAAGACACAGGTGTGAGCTGCAGAAATCACAGCATAAAAGGTAAAATTACAGCATTTCAGATCCAAATATTCTGTTGTTTTGACTGCAGTGTGACTTTAACCGTTGCTATGAAATGTTGTGGTAACACATTAATATTTTATGATGTCAGTTTTTAAAGGAATACGAGTGCAATAAAAACTGACTGATGTGCCACAACAAGCACAGGGACAAAACGTAATGTTGTCATAAAAGAAATCACATGCAATGTTCTAATCTAACCTTTGGGGCTTCAGTTCAAAAGAACAATTCACATAAGTTATAGTTCTGCACTGAACCACAGAGGAAACACTATTAGCTACAGTCTGTATAGCATATAACTGTTATGCCTCAGAGCCACAGCAGTATTAAGAAATTACAATAAGAAATTACAATTGATTTACTTGCTATAAATGTAGAAAATTCCTCCATAAAGGAATCAGACAAACAAAAAAATGTTATGTCGTCAATACTGCAAAACGATTTGAAACATTTCAGCAGAAAACCTGTTTTATTTCAATGCACTGAGAGAAATGTGCAGAAAAATATTCATATCATGTACTGCTTAGACGAAATGTGATGCCACACCCACTCTGTGACATCACTATCGTAACAATGCTCCTCCCTCTCAAGCCCCACCCCCCCTTCATGCTCCTCCTACCTTACTTTGAGCTCCTTGTGCTCCTCCCTGATCTTGCTCAGCTCCAGCTGCAGGCGTGCTCGCTCCTTGGCCACCTGGTCCAGGGTCTTGCGGGCGTCGGCCAGCTCCGCCTCGTAGGCCGCCTTCATGCCTGACAAATCTCGGGTGACGGAGGACTCAGACTCGGTGATGCGCAGTCGCAGTCCGGCATTCTCCGCCTCCAGCGAGCGCACCTTGTCGATGTAGACAGCCAGCCGGTCGTTGAGGTTGCACAGGTCCTCCTTCTCCTGTAGTCTGGTGATGCGGGCCGGGGATATGGCGGTGGCACTACGGCCAATGCGTTTCTGACTCGGGGTTTCCATGGTAATAATGGCTCAGCAAGACGTGCAGAGAGGGTGAGTCACTAGCTGTGATGGTGGAGGGGGGGAACAGAGGGAGGAAGAGTTAATGAAAAACACATCAACCGGGCTGCTTTCCCCTGAAATGCAGTGCACCAAATCACAGGCTGAATCACATGTTCAACTTGAATGGAGTTTATAGTGAAGAAATGTTCCAGTCTTGCATAACTCTGATCTTGTCTGGGCAGCCCGCCTTCAGTGCTCAGTCTTCTCACAGCGCTGCATCATAATTTATCCCAGAAATCCTTTTTCCAAAGTCACTGAGCACGTCTATAAAACATAATTAAATAGCTATGCTCCAGCGTATTTGCACTGTTAGGGGTTAAATGTGATTCAGAGAGGCTGAGTCTGTTCACAGGAAAGTGATTTCTGTTTTTCTTGGTCCTTGAATTTTTTGGATGTGAAAACCTCTATTATTTTATAAAAGATGGAGTCACAGCTTCCCTGCCCTTTTCCTGCTTTTAGTGCTCCTGATAATGTTCCTTATTCACTGCAAAACTGTCATATCGTGTGCCTCCAGCTCCATTAAATCGTTGCAGGAGCAGTGGAGCTACTCTACGCAGTTCACTCCTGAGTATACATGCACATTTCCCACAAACACCAGCCTCCATCTCGCTTACACACAAGGCAATTAAACGCTTCTGTAATTACTCTTAAATATGCAGCTGCAGCCAGGGACACCAAAATAAATAAAAACATTCCCTCCTTCTCTGCTCGTTCACAGTGTGTTTCGGTAAAAAGGAGGCAAAACCACTAAAAAAAAAAAAGCTTGTAATTGCTTCCACTAGTTTACTGTGATCAGCACGTTCTCGCCCACAGCTACCAGCAGCCATCATGATGCCGAAGAGCTGACTCATAATGTAAACAAATAATGTTTGATTCCCTGTTAAGGACATAGTCACTTTGAGGGTGTGTGGAAGAAAAGAGTGCTGTTTTAAAGGCTTCTGTCACCAGAGATATGATCAAGAATTTTGTTTTTAATTTTAACAATATTACATTCTAGGATAAATTTGAAAATGTGGAAGAAAAGGAGGAGAATTTGCCATTTTGAGATCTTTCGTTGGCTCTGCTTCCAGACTGCATTTTCTCCATAAGAGAGGAGCTTTTCGCTGCATTTATGAACAAGGCTTTCAACAATACAAGTTAATGTATCAGTAATTTTGTTATCTGCTGCAAAACAGTTGTGACTTTAGAAACTACTCTTATTTTTCAGCGGCTTCTCCACTCACAACCTTTTTTTTCCACTGAACGGCGGGAAAGCGTACTCCAATTTGGTTCAGCAGTGGGCGGATGCACCAAACTTTGCCATCCATCCCCTCACCGCCCATTACCAGGAGTGCACGCAAGGACACGCACGCCCATGTGGGTGGGATGGCGCACACATGCATGCACATGATGCGTGCACACGCCCACAGGAGAAAAGACCCGTACGCTCACACAAGTACTCTCTGGAATAACTTTGAATAAATGAAGCATCCATTTAAGCTCCCCGAGTGTGTCGAGCATTAACAGGTGCTGTCTGATGTCCAACTCTTCAACACCAAACAGGCAGTAAAATGAGTCACAACTTTAGAAAAAAAAAGTTACAAAAAGTTAGCCACACCACTCCCTGACAAAGTGCAACAGGAAAAAAAACCTCTAAGATGGTTGAACAAGTTAAACAAGCACGGCATGATGAGAACATTATTAGCACAACTGTGGCCTCTGCCCAACACTGTAATCCACATTAACAGTCTGGCAGAGACACAAAAATCTGAGGAAACTCTCTGAACCTTACCTCGACTGTTTGAGAAGCTCTCGACTGCAGCCTGCTGAAGGGACTGAAAAAAGTGAGAGCACAGGACCTTTCTAGAAGTTTATCTGCTGGTTAGAGTGTGTGTGAGTGTGTGTGTCGTACCCCAGAGGAGCTTTGAGGAGAGGATCCGTTGAATAATGCAGTCTCTGCTAGTGGGTGTGTGCGCCTTTGGCTCGTGCCCTGAACTGCTCTCCTAGCTGTCGCTCACTGCACATGTACCTACTGCTGAAGAGAGGGGAGGAAGAGGAGGCGGGAGCACATGAGGCTGGAGGGTGGGGCAGCGAGGAGGAGTCAGGAAAGACTGACTCTGTGTGTGTGTGTGTGTGTGTGTGTGTGTGAGGACACACAGAGCAGCTGCTGTGCTCTATCTCTCCCTGCACTGCTCCTATCTTTTCCTTTCTCATTTCGCTCAGACGGAGCTCTTGCAGACAAACTGACCTCAGCAGCTGGTGTGAGTGCTCTGTCAATACAAACAGGGTGACACTGATGATACTGAGCAGCTCCCAGGAGGGTGAAAAAGTGTGTGTGTGTGAATGTGAGGATCTCACCCTGTTCCTCCCTGCTGCTGTGAAGAATACACTCTCAGTCCACCTCTCTGTATGAAAACAGCTGGGACAGTGAATACATCCCAGACGAATTTCTGTTTCTGTTTTTATGGAGCAAGATAAAACGATTTCTCTGAGCTTCAGGAGGGAACAGAGTCGATCTCCGCACACACAAACAAACAACGCTGCAACAACAGATCGAGTCCAAAGCCGATAGAAATCATTCATCACCTCATAACGTGTTCATGGTGTCATCCATGGCAGAAAATCAACCAGTCAGACTCATCCACTGAATCCAACAAAGAGAAGGTCCACAGATCGTTTGCATCATAATCCAAATAGAAAAATGATGAAGAATAATTCCCACAAGACATCCTGAAAGGTCTGACACTCAGAACCAAGTTGATTCTGGTCTTATATTTGTTTCCTCTGGGTGGAGTTAATGGGATCACAGGTCCAGTCAAGTTCTGATGCAAAGGAAAGAGACGTTTTCTGTCTGCGTGTGTGTGTGTGTGTGTGTGTGAGTGTGTGTATCTCCTCACCATGGAAATGAAAGTTGGTTTATTCATGTGTGTGTGTGTGTGTGCATGTGGTTAAACAAGGGGTAAGACAGCGCCTCTGTTTTTGGGCATGGGGTTGGCTCAGCGGCCGACGGAGCGTTC
This sequence comes from Acanthurus lineatus, assembly GCA_029814665.1. Classification (NCBI taxonomy): domain Eukaryota; kingdom Metazoa; phylum Chordata; class Actinopteri; order Acanthuriformes; family Acanthuridae; genus Acanthurus; species Acanthurus lineatus. Next base: position 4,988,922 of record JAPZDV010000025.1, on the reverse strand, counting down.
CTGGTTTCTTTGAGGCCTTCAAGTGGAAACGAACCGTCAGCCTCTGAGTCACAGATTCCCAATAAACAGCCATGGCTCATTTTTTCAAACTCCATCTCCTCCCTACCACACTTTTTTTTTCCATTTATCTCTCCATCTGTATTTTTTCAGCTCTTAGCTTTCCATGGAAGTCACACTCAGACAAGAAAGTCTGGTTGGAAACCAAAGTCTCTGTTCAACAGGCTTTTTTTGCAACTCAAGAAGTCGTCTTTTCTTACCTTTTTGCTGTCTATGTGCCAAAACCAAAACATTTCAAGCCTAAAATAGTCCGTTCACAACAAGACAAAAGCCAAGTAAGAGCAAAAAATACATTTGTAATTTATAAAAATTTTATCTTTGTTGCAGGAAAACTGTAAAAAACAGAAAAGGAAATAAAAGGTCGACAATTTCCCAGCACCCGAGCTGCCAAAATAAAGCTGCTTGTTTTGGACAAACAGCTGTTCACAAACAAAAAAACATTCAGTTTTCCAGGATATTAAACATTAGAATCAGAAAATATTCACAGTGCAAAAAGCTGGTGCAAGCAAATCTTTTTAATTTTTGCTTGAAATGTGAGAAAATCAAATCTATTAAAACAAGTTCAAGTTCAAGATTTAATTTTCTGATTATTTGATCCGGCTCTTAGTTTTTCCATGTTTGCACAGAGATGCATTTCAACCTGATGGATCTCTGCTGTTATAAAACAAATAGTTGAAAGCAAGCAATCTGACTGGTTATTAACCGTGTGCAATAATACATACAATGGCGATGGTGACTAATTCTATTTCACTGGGTAACTGTGAAGCTACGCTAAGCTAGCAGGGCAGCAGCGGCGGCTACGTTAAGTCTCTAAGCTAGCATGTTGCATAACAATCACCTTGGACACATTTGTCAGAGCCACGGCTCATGATTGCTTAATGAACAAGTTAATAAAAGGGCTTAAATCATCTGACATTTTGATTTGGCAACCACTTTATTATTTAACCATTTATCTATCTATCTGTCTTTGTGTCGGACTGACCAACGCCTCTTAGCTTTAACATAATCACAACTTATCAAGGTCTATGACGGACCTGTGCTGTTGCTTAATTATGTAGCAGGATACAAGTCTTTAAAATGACTCTTCTACATGCAGTTTTTAAAAACAGATCCATAAATACACATAAATAACTGATTAAGATTGCTTGTACGCCGCTTTAAGTGTTAAAATGTGTCAAATTTAAAGGGTTAACCATCATTTTCCAACCACCATCATACTGTTAACAGGTAAGCTGGGGTCTTAATCCCAGGTGAACTCATCAGGTGTGAAGACAGGAACAGGCAAGACACACTGTGACGCAACTAAACACTCACAAGACAAGTACTGAACAGTGTGTTAGCAGTCACTTTTCTTCCTGACCCTCATTCAGTCCTGTTTGTTTTTTCTCTCTTACTGCCCTCACAGCATTCCAGACAGGCAGCTAAAAACAAGGCGTGTCCGTTGTGCAATCTGGAGGTATAATTTCTCCATCAGGAGTTACTGACTTTCTGCTTTCTTGGGAAGACAAAGCTATGATGAAAAAAAAAGACTTTCATTAAATTTTAGGTGAGGAGAAACCCAAGAGAAGGACGACACTTCAAACAGAGCAGCAGAGAAGTTTCCAACACCTCTCGCTCTGCAGAACATCCTCCTTTTTTTAATCCCTTATCACCCTTTTTCCTGCACAGGCGTACATCTTATCTCCTGTCATGATTAATGTCCAGATAACGAGGCAGATCAGCGATGACTGATTTGTTTAATTTGAACAATCACAGCGGCATTAATCACCCGTTTAACAAATGACCAGAGTCACTAATTCAGAAACATGTTAACTGTCCTCGAGTCTGCGCTGCTTCTTTGTGTCTCATCAGCAGCAGCAGCTATAATCCTAAAGCAGTCGCTCACTGTGTTATCTCTGAGATTCAAGAGGTCACTATGAAAAGAACTGAATCATATCTATATAATGCCGAGAGCCTGATTTGCATGAGATATCAGCTTCAAATATGTCGGTTATTTTCTCCTTTGAGGGGGTTTTCAAAGTAAAGTTAAATATTAATCTGATATTCTGTCTGTTTCTACATGCAACAAAGACACTTTAACGGAAGATTATTTTTTTTTCCACGTGAGCTCTTGTTTTGCTTACCATGCAAATTATTCTCAACATGATCCCCCAGCAGCCTTCAGTCTCATGTAAATTCATTTTTGTAATTGTAACAGCAGGAAATGTGAATAAATATTGCTGAGGAAGGCGGCACGATGTGTGTGTTTTCTTTGATTAAAGTCTCCTCTTTGTTGGGCGGGCCTGAACAGATAATAAACCATGACGGGCAGGATCAGAGGCTCGACTCATTACCTCATCAGTAATATGAGGAAGTTAACTGTCCTGGGGGGAATCTGAGGAAGCTGTCGACGGGACGGACAACCGGCCTGAATATTGTTCAGCTACTGTGGTTTAAAAACTTTATTTATGTGAAGTTTCAGCAGTGAAAAATCTCAAATCTGTATCTACCAGCAGTTCAATCAGAGTCTCATGCACCATGTATTTGTACTCGTCTCAGTAAAGTAAAAATACTCAGTGTGGCTGTGTCAGTTACAAGTGTATGTAAGTACTTCAGTACACTTCAAAAGTACTTGCACTTTACTCAAATATTCTACTCTTGGGCTACTTTAGTCCTCGACTCCTTTAAAGCAGAGAGATAAAATACTGCACTTTTTACTCGACTATACTTACAACTACAGTTACTTTTTAGATTTAGATTTTAAAAACATAAATTGAACATATAAATGATGAATTATTATAAATATATTACATAAAATAAGCTTCATGTATTATTTTATTCTACAGAATTGTTTTTATTACTATATTGTCCTTATGTTTAACTTCTTGTGCAGCTGGTTTTCTGTCTTATCGTCAGCTTTTCTGTCACCTGTGAAGGTTTGAAATGAGAGATCCTGTTCACAAGTTACTTTAAAAGTGAAGTTTGATTGATCCCAGTTAGTAGAATATGACTAAGCATGTTTAGGCATCAATAACATGTTAAAAACATACTGATGCAACACTAACTGGGGTCATTTTTACAAACTTAAATACTTTGAAATAGATTTTCCTCATATTTTATTTTTCCTGAAATAACTTCCTAAATGCTGGACGTCCATTTGTTTATAGCCATTTATTTACATCAGAAGTCTTCTCTTTTCCACTGGCTGAAGGCACTTGTTGATGTTATGTGAAGGAGCAGCTTTCAAAGGGGATCTTTTTGCAAAATATTTATATTTTCTATGTGCATAAGAGTGTGTAATGATTATATATTAAGGAGTCACCGTCCTAAATGAAATCACAAGCTCACTAAACTACACATTACTCTTTCTAAGCTGATATAAATCCATTTTGGATCATCATCATTAGTATAAAAGGGCTGAGACACACAGAATTGCCAAATTCTTAATATGGAGCAATAAATTACATGATTAGATTGCAATGATTTACACAATTTGTTAGTGTATCTTTTCATTTTGTAGCCTGATGCTGTTTAGAAAAAGTCTCCTGTTAATCTGAATACATCATAATTTGATTTTTGACTCTATTTTGCATTATTAATCTGAATTTGCATTAATTCAATGGAGTCAAATGTACAATATTTACCTCTGAGTTGTACAGAAGTGAAGTGAAAAGCAGTTAATAATAGAAATACTCGAATAAAATGTAAGTATCTTAAGTATAACACTTCATATTAATAAAGTTACTCACCATCAAACTGGCTTGTTGTTGCCTGCCACCTTAAAAACTTGCCCCTGAGCCTTCAACCCTGCACTCCTCATGAATGATGCTGCAGCTTTCACACTGCGCCTCTCTGGCGCCCCCTGTCTCCCCCTGCTGTCTATTCACCAAGTCATACACATGCTCAGAGAGGAAACGAAGCGCCCTCCACTGGCTGACACCTCGTATGAAAACTTGTAGGTGATGGCACAGAGTTCACCAACAGGTTCAACACTCAGTCTGACTCCTTCAAATAAAAAAAACACAAGGATCCAATGATACAAAATAATCCATCTGAGGGATTAAAACCGCGACCCGAACATCGACTCAACAACAGTGTGACCGTCTTACCTGCTCTCCCCGGACACACTGAAGCTCTCCCGCAGTCGTTTAAAACATGTCCCCCTTCCTTTTCCACGGTCACTGCTGACCTTTCAAAATGTCGACAGTCCGGTTAATCATGATATAATCCGCTGTGCGGGTTTTCCTTTGGAAGAAATCGGTAGAAAACGAACTCCTCTGAGCCGAGCCAGCAGCCGACAGCCACCTGCAAATCAACACACTTGATTAAGCTGCAAATCTTTTTGCTAATTACACTGCAGCCTACAGGCGCCACCTGGCGACCATCATTAACGCTTTAGTCCCCCTTTGTGGTCACATTATTTTTAGCTGCTGAGGATTTTTTTTTTTTTTCAGTGCAGGCAGGTGAAGTTAGAGAGGCTGTGTTTATTTACGAGGAGTGCGACGAACCTCCAGCCTGCAGAAACACCAATTCATCACAATCTCCACTTTAACATCACAACAATCTCCAAAGACATTAAAATAAATACTCTGCATGCAAAAAAAAAGTAGTATTCATTTCACTTTGGGGGGCCCCCATGGAGAGCCCTCAGGGGCCCCCCCTCCATGGACCCCCATTTTGGCAATGATTGATACATTGACCTGAAGTGGTTTTCACATGAACTGATAATTTAATTAAACTGGCAGCCAGGAAGCGTCATACAAGCGTTCCTCGAGGCGACTGCAGCGGCACGACCGCCACTATCAAGCCGTACAGATGGCCCGGTTGAATAGTGCAGTCGGTTTAATTCCCTGTAATCCCAAATTCATTGTAAACACAAACAAAAAAAAAAAGAGCACAAATTAAAAAACAACTGAAGGGTGTTCCTGGAGATATTTTACAGAGCTCTTGCTGAGGTTGCCTATCATTATGTAACAGATGAGCATGAATTTTGCATGACTGATGTTACAGAGCTGTAAATGGTTTATTTACATTCGTAATGTTCATAAATGATGGAGCAGGACTGTGGGTCACTTGAAGGCACCGTGATCTCTGAGAAAATAAGACCTGAGGATGTAACCACGCTTGCTGTGATTGTAGCTTACTGTGCAACTAAAACTGTACCTTCAGGGCAGTATTAGTTTGTCATCTGTAACTCTGCATAATCCAGCTAACGTAGATGTGTACATATGTGGACGGTTTGGTTTAAAACTGCAGCCTTTAAAATGTTTCTTTAAGACAAACAAACCCACAAACTGCACCTTAAGAAGCAGCTGTGCAGCTTTCAGGGCACGTTTTTCCGCAGACATGGATCCTAAAAGTAAACATGTTTCTGACAGGTTTGGTCCAAAAGATCAGTTTTTGAATGAAGAAGTACTCAGATCCTTTTTTTTAAAAGTAGTAATACCACATTTTTAATATATTCAAATACAGATAAAGCTTCCATACTCAAAATTAAAAGTAATTTCAGCAAAGTAGCCAAAGTTTAAACACTTATTGTTTTAAACTGACCCTTTCAGAGGGTTACATTATCATATATATTATATCTTTGATCATTTTAATGTGATAGCTAGTTGAGCTGCTGGAGCTAATTTTATGTATTTAGCTAATTCTTTACTTTTTATGGAATATATTCAGTGTGTTAAAATAAGTTATCAGGGACGGGATGAATGCTGGAGGCAGGGGGGTAAAAAAAATAAATGTCTGACCATTTTAATATTTTCTGTGTTATCATTTTTCTTATAATCAATCAAACACTTAAGAAAAAGTTAATTTTTCTTTTTCTGAATAAAAGATGACTGCTTTTTGTCACATTAAACCTGGTCAAAAGCAGGCTCAGGATGGATTTCTCCTTAAAAACACTTATTGGCTGCAATCAAAAGAAAGCATCACACAGAAAAGAGGCTGCAGCCACACCCTCCAACAAAAGGATGAATAGAGTGCAGTTCAGGGGCGTAAATACAGACAGTGCAGGGCCTGAAGGGTGGATGAGCCTCCAACAGTGTGCGAGACTGAGAGCAGACCGTCGCCTGTGATTCAGACTGCCACTTAAGAAATAAGCCTGTGCCAAAAAATGTTCACGTTAAATTAAAACTGGTGCCTTTTTTGCCATATTCCCCCTCAAAGAAAGAAATCCCTCTCTGTCATGACTTGTATTTTATTATTTTACAGAATAGTCAGTAGCAATCAATAGCAAAACTAGATGCCTATTGTAACTTGACTGTTAAAAATGTAAAATAAAATGAAAAAAATCTTGTTTTCTTCAGTTTTTTTATTATATACAGATTTCACTAATTGATTCTGGATGATGTTTTTATTGATGTTGTCCCATGTCAAGTCTAATAACTGATCATGTGACAAAATGATGAGATATATAATGTATGTTAGCTAGTTTAGATGCAAAATCTGTTTGGAATGACAAGAAAATCTTCAAGCTGAGTCATCAGTTTCAAATATAAAAGCCGCAGTCCGGATACGAGCCGTCATAACACTGTGCACTGTGACAACAACTTTATACCTTACAGGTGCCGTTATAAACAAAATAAACTGTATGGAGACACTGATTGACAGTTACAGACGGATCACAATGATCTTAAATGCAACATTTTGAGACTTTACTGTCCATAATTTAAAAAAATGTCTCTGACTTCACAATAAAGCATAAAAAATGCATTAGAGAGGAATTTTTTTACTTTAGATTCTCTTGGACAGTTTCATTGCAAACAATGGATAAAAATGTTCAGATTTTGGGATTTAAATCTTAAAATCCAAAGTAATTGTTGCATATAGTTGATAAATGTAGTAAAGAAAAACCTTAAAATTCCCTCTGAAAGATGATGGTGTTTAAAATACTAAACAGTGATGGAAAAAGTGTTTAAATACAATACTTATGTAAAAGTAAAAATACTCTGCTACCAACAAAAAGCTCTCTGTTTACAACTTGTCTTCAGAATACTACTTACAAAATGTACAATCAAAAGTACTTAGAATAAACATAATACGGTGTTTTATTGTTGCATATTGTGAATGCATTGATGTCTAAAAATCATTTTAATGTTGTAGCTGATGAGAGAAAAGGTCATTTCTAACTTTATACACTTCAATGACTTGTCACATTTTATAAGCTAATAATCATATATTTAGTATGTTAGCTCTTAATCTACAAAGTAACAGCCATCAGATAATTATTGTTGAATGATATGAAACAATATTTGTCTCTGAAGTGCAGTGGAGTAGAAATTAAAAAAGGTATTAGATTTTATGTAAATCTACTCATTTATTCTCCATCACTTCTGGGTAATGTCTGTAATGTCTGAATATCACATTATTAGTGTTTGCAGATCATCTACTTTGCATTTCATCATTTTATTGACAAACAATTCTTAAATGCATCAGAGTTGCAACATGTATATTTGGGTGTGAGAAGGTTTAATTCAAAAAAACATAATTCAGTAAGAACATTTTTCCTAATTCAAATGTGACCCATCCAGTAATTTCACCGTGCGAAAGCGATCGTGTGACCTAATCCTTTTACGGATTAAAAAAAAATTGCAATCTTTCGCTGTGTACAGTAAAAAGCACTACCTGAATCAACTGACTGTCACAGTGGCTGAAATGCATCCAGTAAAACGAGAACAACGGATGCCAAGAAGAAAAGTGAAGCTGCGCTCTTGAGTTCAAAGCTCCTGGTGACGTGTGTGAGATCACCATCCTACGGGAAGCAGGCGGTGAGGTGAGTCTTACTCATCACTAGGCGTGTCACTGGCTGTACAGCATCAATGTGATTAGAGAGATGGGGGGGGTGGGGTGGGGGTTGGGGGGGGTGGAGAGAGATGACCTAATACCCGTAAAAAGCAATGAAGTCATACTACCTGACTCATATTTCCAGCTGACACCAGCTCTCCCAATCAAAACATCCCAGTGCATGTGTGTGTTTGTGTTTATGTGTGTATTGTTAGAGGGTGAGGGGAGTGTTTGTATGTGTGTGTGTGTGTGTGTTATTGTTTGGAGGTCAACAGCTTCATATGCATGTGAGTCTTAAGCAGCAGGGGAAAAGAAACTGTAGCTTACTGTGTGATAAAACAAAACAACTCACAGTTGTGTGCAGAAGTTAAAGATGTAAAAAAGGATTTACTGCAAAAATATTCATGTAAGCTGGTTAATATTAAAATTAATCAACAATAACTGATTGATTTTATCATGCAAATGTGTCAAACATTCTCAGGTTTCAGCTTCTTAAATGTGATGGTTTGCTGTTTTTGTCTGTTTCATATCAGTTTAAAAAATAATAAAGATCCAAATTTGGACTTTTGGTTGGAAAAAACAAGCAATTCAAGCATTTTGTCTTCAGCTCTGAAAAACTATGACAAGCTTTTTTCACAATCTTTCCACACTGCATGGACTAAACAATTAATTAACAAATATTAAAAACTAATACAGTAATCAATGATGGAAATAGTCACTGGTTGTTGCTCTAAAATCAGCCGAAGTGAAGGATAAAACACACTTTAAGCTGTCTCGCTCGCACAGACAAACAGTGGTTTTCTAAAGAGGAAACTTGCAGGTCACACTGCTCACTGAGCAAATCCCCAAGCATTGTAAGAAGTGAATAAGCATACCCAATAGGATTGACTCCAATGTGGAAGGAAAACCTGAATTAGAACTGAACTACTCCGTGTCAAGTCTTGCCTTAGATTATTCAAAGAAAGGGCAGTTTTTAAATGACACACATAAACGGTGAGCTTCACTTTTTGGTAACTAAAAAAAGTGTACTTTTGCTGACTTATCCTGAAAAAGGAGCAGAGTCTGGGATAAAAAAAAAGGCCTCATTATCTGGGTCGGTGCCTGATGGTCAAACTGGAGAAAAATACCAAACAAACTGGTGATATTTTTTAACATGAGGTGAAAGAAACACTCGGTTGCTTTAACTATGTTCTGTTTTTTAATATTCTAATTGTGCTCTACCACTACGTCTCCAACCTCCTTTCTCTCAGTTTCCTGTTGTTTGCTAGTATTTTGTTATTTTTTCTATCAGAGTCATGTGTATTCTCTGTATCTAAGTATCTGTGCTTCCCTGCCTTGTTTTCTCTTTAAAAAAAATAGTGGAGAGAACAAATAAACAAAACAAGCGAACAAATTAACAAGTAAAAGTTATAAAAGATCCAGAAGGGAAAACCCCCACACACACATTTAGATTTTTTATTTGTCCAGCTGATCGACTTCATGGCCCACGTCAGCTCATGAGCACAAGATGTGGTATCATTTGCATGAGGTCTTACATCATCCCTGAGAGCCCGTTTACTATGGCATCAGCACGTGGTGCTTAGCCAACATTTCCCTTTGTGCTCACAGAGGCCTCGTTCATGAGACAGCAGGGCACCACAAAAGTCTTGAAAAGGACATCTGGCCATGGAAGTCAAAGAGATGTCCTTCAGGGATCCTCAGACGCGTCTTTACAGCCTCTCGAGCCTGTCTTCTTTTTGAGAGACAGATACTGTCCATAGGTGAGAGTAATATTTGCATGTCTTCTTGGGACAAAGAGATTGGTGTGTGTGTCTCTGCGGCACAATAAACCACAGCATGTCCCCAAAGATGCCACTCAGTCTTTCATGAGGGGGGGAAAAAAAGAGAAAGAGAGCACTACTGTGAAGAGCAGATGGTCAAGATCACTGAGGGTGTTTTTTTTTTTTTTTTTTTTTGTGGGCAAGTAACATGACCTCAGCACTCTGGGTTTCACAAGTATCCTGTAGCTAACGCACACACACACACATGCACATGCACACATGCACGCTGAAACACTAGTGTGTAAATGACAATTGTAGCCCGCAGCCATAAGCAGTGAGGTCTGAATGAAAACCAGACCTGCTGGAGTCCATTCAGAGCCAGAGAAGGTTTAGTTCAGGGTCACGAGGGGTTATGTGGTACAACAGCATCACCATTCAGGCCTCCAACAGGCCACATCACACTCACACATCCAGACAGACGCGGGTGTGTCGAATGGGAGGGGAACGCTATCCCAGATCCATGTTTTTTATTGATTGGGGCTCTGGACTCCCAGCGGACCCCTGTTAATGGAGCCAGACAGCCTCTCGGACACACCGGCACACTCGGTGCACCACAGAGAGGCTGGCCCTTGTGTGGTGCTCGTCCCCCATCCCAGCCACGCTCTCACCCAATCCTCTGGCTTCTCCGCTGGGTGGGGTGGGGGATTTGGGGCAGACCCCCCCTGGGCACCACCCTCTGGTCCTCCATGCATCACGCCACCCTGCCCTCTTACTGCTGTTGCTTTTTATCTGTGTGGTGGAGTGGGGATGTTTTAATCCTGGACTCATACCAGGAGTCTCCCTGTGAGCTCTCATCTGCAACACACCCTTGGGGAACGAACCCCTTCCTGATTGGCACCCAGAGAGCGCGTCTAGACTATGATTACACATGTAAATACACCTGCTCTCTCTTTCTGGTACCATTTTATCACAACAATTATATTCTATTTTCAGACATGGTGTTTGGAAATTTTATGATTATATTGTTGCTCCATTCTATGTGTTATTAAAAGGCAGAAGGCGTTCTCACTAGAAATGCTAAAATATTCATGCTGAATCTCTCTTAGAGTCACATGCCACGCTCAGTCTGTCATATAAGCCCAAATGGAAGTCTGTGTGTTTATGTTTTTGTTATTACAGTTAGGCAGTAACAGTGTGTGAAAACACCACATTTGAAGGAGGGAAATAAATTGAATCTAATGGATAGGGTTAAAATGCAAAAGTAATCTAGAGCATGAATTCAACACCTCCCATGGGAACACAAAGCACACACACTAAGAGGTTTTACAGTAATTTAATCCAACAGAAATTAATATATATATATATTATACATACAACAAGTTCAGTGTTTCCCCAAACACTTGTCTAAGGATGTCTTTATTTTCTGCTGGGGTGGAGGAATAATGTAGATGGGGAAGCGGCGGTGGAGTGCTTTCTCAGAGTAAACATCCCCAGAGTTTGGCTTGTCATTCAGGTGGCCTTATGCAACACATACACACTGTACATCCCAGCATGCATATGCACAGATGGTAACGACAAGCTAAGCTTGAGTTGGGCTGACACTTTGACGAAGCCGAAAACATGGATGTCAGTTCCTCCTCAGCAATATATGGCAATTTATATACCAGATCCGATGTTTCTTTAAAGCTTTATTTATGGTGGTGACCTGAGTGTGATAACAACTTACAACTCAGTGATGAAATAATTATATCAAAGGAGAAATCTTTCCACTTTTATTCCTGACTTACTTCTTTAATTATTTAATTTAGATCAATCATTTTTTTTCAGGTTTTAATGACATTAATGTAAGTTGCAGATACTTTGTTATCTGTTTGAAACCCTAAATATTCCAAATATGGAAAAAAAAGTCTGACTGAATGCATTCATAATAATAATAATAATAATAATAATAATAATAATAATAATAATACAGTTTGAGTCTTTGTGTAGTACTACAACCATGCCGTCAGGCGTGGCTTCTGTCGAGGACATCTTGGGGAGTCTGTACGCGAAACGAACGGCGCGGTTCTTTGTTCCGCGGGGCTGCTGCAAAACCCTTCTTCTTCTTCTTCTTCTTTTTTTTTTACGGGAAATGTGCGAGGGCTTTTCTGATGTTCCCCCGCTGCATAGGGTCTCTAACGCCTGTCTGACAACTCCCTTTCTCTTCTCCTCCTCGTATACAGCCCCCACCGCCCCCTCCAGACAGCCTCTTTCCCTCCTATACATAACATCCTCATGCGCAACGGCGCCGGAGACAACAACGCGGTGACCTGCCGCAAAGCACAGCTACATAGAGGTGGGCGGACCCCCCCTCTCCACACACACACACAAAAAAACATGTCACTAACTCCTTTTACTCCCCAAATTCATGTCAGATGATCCACGACCCCCCCTCATAATATGCAGAGATAAGTCGTTTTCATCTCAGAATGATAAACTTGACATCATCTTTTCAGCAGCACCAGCAGATGACCATGTGCGCACTGTACTTGCACCTTTTGATACGCAACTGTCTACATCCTGGATGGATTTTCTTACATAAGTCGCCGAAATGCGGTTTTTTTAGGCTACACTGCAGCTCCGGAGCTACGAGCGAGTCTGCGTTCAGACCAGTAAGGTACAGGATGAAAACGATGAGGTATTTTTCTTCTTTTCTATAGGTGACGGCGGAAAGCTTGATTTGAGATGCCACAGGCTTGGGAACCTGAGACGGAATGGTACAACGGGAGGGCGGCTCGTTTTGTCTCGGCGAGGAGGGGAGCTGTGTAAACCAGACTGGGTGGAGCAACGCATCGCCCGCCCCATCTATCGTGCAGACGGCCTTGTGTCCCGTTTGCCTGGAGCTCGGAGAGAGACTACTGTAGCCTACTGAAAAGTCTGGCGGATAGAGAGAGAGGGGGCCGGTCTATGGGAGGGACTAGCGCAAAGGGGGGAATTGGAAAGAGGAGGGGGCGAGGAGGAGGCGGCACGGGTGCTGTTTCTCCAGTCTCTTTCCCCTGTCTTTGTCTCACACACTCTTTTGTTAGCCATGCCTAGCCTGCTGGTTCTAGCAGGGATCATGGAGAAAAATGGGGGCTACGGCGGGGATCTGGCCGGCTCCGGCTTCGGAAGCGAAGGTCTCCTTGTGCCGCCCGATGAGGAGGAAGACGACTCCCGTGCCCTCAGGGTCGCGCTGGGCCAGTTGTCTCTGCTGGGGCTCGGGGAAGGCGAGGACGGCGGCGGAGCCCCAACAACAGGAGTACAGGACCGGAGTAACAATAACAACAACCACCACAACCACACGAACAGCGTCGGAGGTGGCGGGGACACGGCGATTCTGCAAGGGAAAAGCAAGTTGTGCGCCCTGTATGAAAGCTCCTCAAGTGAGACGAAAGGACGAGGCTGCAACATAACAGAATGCGTCCCAGTGCCCAGCTCTGAACATGTGGCCGAAATAGTGGGGAGACAAGGTAAACCGCTGGCTTGCAAATTATTCCTCCTCAAACTTGTGTTTTCATCCCGCTAACAGTGCTGCATTATCCCCGCCGTGTTTTCCCGTGTGCTTTGTTTTTTGTTCTCTAACTGTTACCTGGTGTTATTTGACAAAGAAAAGGGAGTGGTGTGTGTGTGTGTGCTCGCGTGTTTTTTGTACTCCCCCGAGACATCAGCCTCCCACTTTTTCTACCACAATGTTGCAAGTTCCCGTGCACTCATCATAACACTCATCATACATTGTAACGAGTCGTTCGCCGCTTTGTGTTTATTTTGCTTTTTGAGATAATTTTTTTTTGCACGGAGGCACGAGAAAGAGAGAGAGAGAGCAAGAGAGAGAGAGAGAGAGAGAGAGAGCCCCGTACCCTACTGGGCGAATTATTCTACATCCACGCCATCAATGTCAGCGCACAGACACACACTGGAGCACGGAGAGCACTTGCTTCCTTTGTCGTCTGAGACGCGCCAGACTGTTCAAAAAGGCAACGTGCAGCAGGCGAAAGAGAGAGGAATGTCTTTCACTTTCAAACGATCGCTGAGAAAACGAACATTTTTTTTTTTAAACACATTTGGTATCAATGGTGGAGGATGTTTTGCCTCTTCCCAAAAAATTTATTCAGCTCGTTGTTTATGTTGCGCACTGCCCCAGTGACACAATTGGACAATAGAGCGAGCGTGGTCCACTTGTTTTTCTCAAATGAGGGAGTTGGAAAGTTAAATTCCAGACACATTACAGATTCTGCCTCGTTTTTCTTGCAGTTGTAGATTTTTTTTATTGAACAAAGACCTGAAGTTGAATGACAGCAGCTGTCAAACAAAGGTGTGAAAGTCGGGGGATGAGGGGAGGGGCGCATTAAGGCAGTGTTGCTGCTTGGCAGACGGGATGGCCTTAAAGGGTGACTCAGCGAGAAGTTGCACCAGGAGGTGGGAATCCTTTTTTAAAAACAGAATATTCTGTTGTTTGTGCTTATTTGCAGTAAAGCTGTTGTCAGAAGATTTTTCGCTCTGTCCAACTTCCATATTTATGTGCAATCAAGCTGCGAACAAGCTTGAACCTAAGTTGGTTTTGAAGCAAGGAACCCAGGAGTAGTTTTTTTTCCCTTTTGGTCCTATTTGTTCTGCTTGGTGATGGTGTTTATGTGGCTGCACCCATTGTTAGCTGCTGAGATGAACCCATGGGTGAGAGGGGCAGTAAAAAAAACCCCACAAGGATGGGGACGGAAGGGCAGTATAGCATCTAAAAGCTGAATGGGAGTCACGCCTTGGAGCTGAACACAAGGGGCTCCTCATGAGCCCCACTTCACTGCACACTCTCAATACCACATGGTTGTCTGTCAGGAGAGGGAGTAATAGGCGGCTGGACTGAGAGAGGTACAAAGACTGCAGGGTGGGTAAGGTAGCATTAGCAAATCCTGATTTGTCTTGCAACAAGACAAACAGGTCTCGGATTATGTCAAAGGGGGGTTCAGTGGAGTTCAGGTGGCTTCTTTTTTACTGATACTCTCCTTTCTTGCACCACTGCTTTGGTGCTGTGGATTTACTCTGTGCTGCTAAGTGCCCCTTGTCTCCCATTGCGGCTCCTGTTCTGTACTCTGAAGTGTAAGTTTTGAATTTTAATGGGGTAACCGAAGACAGCCGGAGGGTGGATCCAGTGAGCACAAGTGCAGCGAGAGGACCCTTTTGCCTTGACCGAGAAGAAGTGCTGATTTGGGGGGATTTGAGTCTAGCTGCTTTTAAATCAGGCCCTTCGTTAGTTGGCACTACATACACGCCCCCTTCTTCTCAGCACCGTGCATCACAGCCCGCCTGGTGAATCTGGCAAACAGAGCATCCTGTCATGAAGAAAGGGTTGGATATGATTGTTTTCTCCTGTCAGAGTCACAGGCATTGATTACCGAGGATGCTCTTGTATCTTCCTCTGGAGCCCTTCAGATCAAGGGTGGCTTTGTTTGAACCGCACACACCTCTTACAACCACAGTTTTACATCTGAAAATAAATTTGGCACCAGTGACCTCAATTTTGATTGCAATTAATTCATCTTTGCGGATTTTGTTTACAGAAAAAAAAATTAATTGTAGTATTAATTTGGACTAATTAAGAGGTGAAATGTAGTTTGGGAAAAGGAATTTGGCAATTGCTTTTTGATCTCCCATGGCATGAACAGGTCTATTAGCTAAATACCTTACAATGGCTACTAAGGGCATTTTCAGATTTTAGGTATGAACAGTATCAGACCCAGAATCACTGTCCTTCTGTCCGTACCACTGGTCCCTGAGAAGGAAGTGTTCCTGAGCTAAGTGTGCCTATTTAGAGGCATTAGAGTGATATTCCTCTTCAACTTAAAGGTGTTTTGATACCTGCAGCTGTAATTTCGAGATAGGCAATGCCATGATGTACAATGTGATCTGAAGACCTGGAGTCTGGTAGGACAAGCTTAGGTTTGTTCACCAGACAGATACGTGCCTGATGGTTCTTGCTTTTCCAAAACGAAGCACCGGACTCTTAAAGACATGGTTGAGACGGGAAAAGCATGTTTAAGTCATCAATAAATGTGTGCTTCTTAATGAGGGAGCTACCAATTTTTCTGAATGAAAGCTGACCTGTGTAACACTTGATGCATTCTTCATGGGGTGTAATAGAAACAGATTTGCTTTGTCTTTTTCTTACAATGTGCCTCTTGACCTCAAACACACCCGACAATCCTCTGAAGTGATTACTAATTTTCTGTATGCCCTGCTCTGTCTCCATACAATGTAAGGTAATTTGTTATAAAATAACATTAACCTGCACTCTCTCACATTAAGATTCCACCTTAAAAGCACTAAATTGAGTAAACTACCACACACTGATCAAAAACAGGGCAGATGTAGAGCAATAAATGACCCAAAAATGAAGCATATATAGGTTGACTGTTTTGTTAGTTCAAGGAGAGGTCAGAAAGTGACTGCTCACCATAGTAGGACAAATGTTTTGCATGTGCTGTTCCTCTCAGTCCTCCAGAAGAACCATGTCCACGCTGGCCAATTCCTCTGCACTATTCATGCATTTCTCAGTAAGATGTGTGTCTCATTTAGAGCTAATAAATAAGTAGTACAATAATGCTTAGGTGCTAATATCTCATAAATCATGTAAATTACTCCTTTGCCAATAAAACCTGTAACAAATTAAGCTAAACTGGCCATAAAAAAGAGAAAAATCTGAATTTACAGTGAACAAAGGAGAGTCAAGGATTTCTTTGAGCAAGGCTGATAACAAAGTGTTTTCTCACTTGTTACTATTTCACTTGATTTTTTAAGTCACAGAATTTAACAGATGTGTCGTTTTAACTCATCTTAAAAATATACGTTGGTGTCTCTGCAGGTTGCAAGATCAAAGCCCTGCGGGCCAAGACCAACACCTACATCAAAACCCCAGTTAGAGGAGAGGAGCCTGTGTTCTTAATCACTGGCCGGAAGGAGGATGTTGCACTGGCCCGCCGTGAAATCATCTCTGCTGCAGAGCACTTCTCCATGCTGCGGGCATCCCGCAACAAGCTGGGAGTGTCCTTTAGCGGCTCCCCGCCCACACCTTTGCCAGGTCAGACCACCATTCAGGTGAGAGTGCCATACCGTGTTGTGGGGCTTGTAGTGGGGCCTAAAGGATCCACCATCAAACGCATCCAGCAGCAAACCTGTACTTACATCGTCACTCCCAGTCGAGACCGCGACCCTGTCTTTGAAATCACAGGGTCTCCGAGCAATGCAGAGCGAGCTCGAGAGGAGATTGAAGCACACATCGCCTTCCGAACAGGAGGCCTGCATGACCACAATAATGAGAACGACTGTCTGGGGCCGAATGGTGGAAGCAGCCCAGCGGGCAGCAGCGGTGGTCTGGAGAGCCGGCTACAGCAGGTGTGGGGGCTGCAGGGGGGCCAGCGCAAGCCTCTCACCAGCAGCTACCGCCAGAACTTCTCCGATGCCATGGTTGGAGGGGGAGGGGGCGGGGGAGGAGGAGGTGAGGGAGGGGGAATCTACAACAAGGGCAACTTCTCCAGTTCTGGAGAGAAGCCTTGCTCTTATTTTGGATCAGAGGGTACCCAGAGCTGGGGTGACCCTGACTACCCCAAACAGGTGGCCTTCTACGCCCAGCAGCGTTCCAAGAGCTTTGGAGGCCTCCCACTCCCTCTGACCAGACTCTCCCCTGGCTTACCCGAGCCATGCGGGGGTGGAAGCACCAACAACTCTTCAGTCACCAGCATCGTGCCCGTAGCCGGCTCACCTCATGCCCAGGCTCGCCGCGCCCACAGTGAGCCCACCTCGGCCGGCGAGGGTTTCCCAGGCCGTCTGCCAGTGCCGGACTCGCCACCGGCCACTGTGCGGGACTGCATGACCTGCTTTGAAAGCAAAGTGACGGCTGCCTTGGTGCCCTGTGGCCATAACCTCTTCTGCATGGAGTGTGCCATCCGAATCTGTGAGCTCAACCACCCGGAGTGCCCAGTGTGCCACACCCAGGTCACACAGGCCATCCGAATATTCTCTTAAGGAACCACATCAGTTTTTATCATTAGTTTTGTCAGTGTTTGTTCAATAATTATTTACTGTTATTATGATTATTATTATAATACACATTTTTGTTTTTCAGAAAATTTAAAAACAATCAAGCAGATATTTTAGAAGGCACTGCTTGCTTTACTAAAAAGTATAAGAAATATTTTTAAGTTTTTCTTTTATATATATATATATGCATATATATTTTATAAAAGTTTTGTTTATAAGAGAAGTATAGTACCTTGCATTTTCAGTTTTTGACTGCTGCTGTTTTTCATTCATGAAACACAGTGTAGGCAGAGGTAGACAGTAATGTGAACATTTTATTATTAAAATTTTTATTTTACCATGAAGTGGGTTTTTATGGAAGGAAGAAGATGATTGTTGAGGTACCCAATCTGCACCTGACTGACCTAGACAGTCAATGTTGTTATTAGAAGGAAAAAAAAACAGAATTGTCATTGCACCTTACAATCATCTTGGTCTAAAATAGGATTTTCAATCATACCTTGAAATTTTCGGGAGCTGATGTGAAGGTGAATTTGCCTTTACAGTTTTACTGTGATTGCGCTTTGATATGATTGGTCCAAAAAAAATATATTAATTTTTAGCAAAAAGGAAAATGTGAATAAGATTGGTTCTAGTTAAAGCCTTGTGATCTCTACAGGAAAACAAAAGATATCCCTTTATTTCATTCTTATACTTTAAAAAGTCTTATAAACTAGATTAAATCCTAAAAGGAATAAGGAATTACATCATTTATTCAGAGGAATTGCATACGTTTTACTGATATCACTCACAGAGACGGACGAAAGTTGCAAAAAAGTATCAGTAAATTTTCCTTTCCAGTAGCCAGCTGATTACTCTTTGGTCACCGCAGTTTGTTGAAAATATTTGGTAATACTCGCTCCTCGTGGCACTTGAAAAGCATGTGGTTGGCTTAAAGCACTGATTTAATTTGTGAGGCCGAAAGCCTTGGAATTCATCCAGTTGGCTTGTTCTCGATATCTGTCTCCCCAATGGACTTGTTTCAAAGCCACCTTAACCACGCTTTATTGTCTTGCGTGGTCATTTGGCCACAGTCGCTGAACGATATAGGACACAGCAAAAAGCTCCAGTCAACAAGCACTTCTCTGAGGTGTGCACTGTAAATAAAGAGGAGAATTAGCGTGTGTGTGGACAGAAGCCGAGTGAAAACTGTAAAAATGTTTCCTGAATCAGCAGCAGACTCAGATTAAAATAGTTGACACTGTAAAATGCAGAATCCCCAAATCAGTAATCCTTATTTCCATGTCCCCGATTCTAAAAGCATTATGTGCGAGCTCCAAGGGGCCAGCTGTCTCCCCTGTAATTAGCAAAGCTGTACAGGAGCAGGTGTTTCATGGCACAGTGTGGCTGTGACCCCGAGTTGGAGGTCTCGCCTAGCCCCCTTTCTTTCTCTCTCTTTTTCTTTTGGCTTTTTATGTGTCCCCCCCCCTCTGCTTACAGTTCGATCGTTTTGCTTGCGTAGGCCTCTCTGAGTGGGGCGTATTGTCTGGAACGGGCAGCGGCGTGGGCTGCTCGCTGCTCGGACACGGCCTGGATCTACTCATTGATAATTAGGCAAATGGGTTGGTCCAGGTGCGGACCGTGTGGGGACTCTGGAGCTGTGTGAAGGGGGTAGGACGGGGTCCCACGGCGAGCCCCTTACCGCCCAACCCCACTGTTACAGGCACAGAGGGGGCTGGATGGTCTGGATGCAGCTGGGCGAATAGGACCCCCCCCACACCTCCTCCTTCCTCCACTCCCTCTTGCCCCTTCCTCCCCCCTTTTTCCTCTCCTTTTCTGTTGCTCTGAGCTAACCCTACTGGGGGAAAAGGGGGCCTCTTTTGTCCCACAACACACACGCACACAAAATTTGAAAGACACTAGCTGAATTTGGCAGCGCCTGTGAAATAAGGGGAGGCTTGGGAGCAAAATAAATTATCTACAGTAATCGGGAGACACACCAGTTACCTGTTTTTCTAGATATATGCAGCTAAATTAGCAGTATACCTTTTGAAAATAATGCATATGTCCACGCTGACCTGTTAATGCAAGATTGCATGATCTTATCAACCAGGGTTCAGATTTAACTCGCCCTTCATTGTCCAATTACACTGCCCTGAAATTTGTAAGGGGTTTCTGTTTGTGTGACAGTGCCAGAGCATATCGTGTCAGCTCGCTACTGTATGGGACATCCTGCAGCTGCCCCTTCACTATGGACACCCGGGCTTCAGCCAATGGCCGCCCCCCTCCTGCTCTGAGCTTCCAGAATGAAATCAGACAATTGTAATTGACAGGAAAGCAGAGGAAACGCCCCATTTAACCAGCACTCATGCTGAATCAAATTACACACCCTCTGCGTCTGCCTTAGCCCCAGCCTGGGGATTTCAGAGGGCTAGAGGAGAGCGGATGGGGGTAGGGATTAAAGCTGTTGAATGATAGGGAAGGGGGGGGGGGGTTCATTTGGGCTGGAGAAAGAGAGAAGTATGCTCCCAAAAAAAAAGAAAGAAAGAAAAGAAAATTCAACCTTGCAGCAGTCTTATTGATCATTCAAATCTTGCAGCGAGGTTTTGTGTTGTCACATGTGGGCCAGCAGTGTTGTCAGGGAACACCAGTGATTCAGCACGCCTCTCTTGTGTTGCACTGGAGAACAATTTTAACTCGGCTTCTGTTTCAAAAAAGAATTAACAACAATAAAACTGTGTCTTCTTGGACACAAAAGCCCCTCTTTATAAGAAAAAAAAAACATACACAACACAACACAAAAACACAAAAAGCGGTCCACTTACATGACGTGTGGACTGCAGGAAAAGCACTGTACTTGCAAAAAAGTACCCTGAAACCTATCAGATGTAGTAAAAAAAAAAAAAGACTAGTTATGATTTAATGGATGGAGACATTGCACAGTGGTTTGGCTTAAGCTTTTAATGTCAAATTCAAGACAGTATGACACTGTTCTTTGAAACTTAGTATTTCTAATTTTTGTTTTCTGCCTTAACATTTTTTTATTCAAATCTTGCCGTTGCTTTGGCGTACAAGGTAGCAACTTTGGCCTTTGATAGTTCTGCCCCCTACGGTGACTTTTTAAAGTACTTATTTTTGGAAAAAAAAAAAAAAAGAATGTGAATCAAACTTCTTAGGTGGGGATTAGAGGGATTCAGGAAATTAGGCTCTTAAAACACTTTACTTAAAACATAAAGTAGAGCACCTTATGATAAAACCATGCGTATTTGAATAATACCAAACCGACCACTGATGGTGAAACACATTTCATAGAATCTGAAAGACATGCACATAAGGATTCCCTATCATTTTTTTGTATTATGGTGGTTCTTGTTCTTCTTAATACTACAGTAGTACTAGTGGTAATTTTGGGAGACCTCTCATCCATTTAGTCAATGCTGATGACTTGGTTGAGTTTTGCACTGGTTCAATGACGAGAGGGCTTATTGGAGATTCTCCCAGTTTAGATGCTGAATAACTTAATGAGTATTGTACTTTATAGGAAAGCACTCTGAGCATCTATGTAAATACAGTATGTGTAACGGTTACGTACATCCAGACAAAATCCTGCTTAAAGTGAGGTTTTGATTATTTTTTAAAAACTGAAGGTGTCATTGTCTATGTTTTAGCATATGGAATTCAAAATGAGTTTTAGGGAGAGTAAATCTTTTATATATGCGCCCCGTCATTGTTTTGACTATAATAGTATAATAGATAGATCCATACATTTAAGAAATATTATTTAAACCGATTAACTTAGTATTTCATCCAAATATATAGATAAGAAATTAACCAGACACTACTATAAACTGTAATAATGAATATCCTTTATGAAGCCGCTGATGTATAAATCCAATTTCAAATAAAAATTGAATGAATAGTATGTGTAATAACTTAACCCCTAATGAATAAATCAGCCTCTATGTATATTAGGATGAAAAGCAATAATAATACTATACTGGGACAATAAACAGAGGAGCCTGCTTAGTCATTTTGTTGTTTTTTTAAAAAAATAATATTCTATTCAGAAATTGACCTTGATTATTAGGATAAGACTGTTGCATTTCTTTCTTATATCTGCTTAAAATTCATTATGGATTCATGCCAGTGTAGAAACAGAGATATAATTAATTAGTAACAGTTTCAGGATAAGTAATTGTTCTCGTTGTGTTTATCAGGGTCTTAGTCATTTGATTGCTTATTATTATTATTATTTTTTTTATTTTTTTCACTTTGAATATCAATCAGATTAAAGGGTGGGTCAAGACAAACTCAAGGATTCCTTCTCCTGAGTAGCACTGAACAGATGAAACTGCAATTTCTGGGGGACTTAGAGGAAATCTCATTGTGCTGTAAAAAGTAATCCTCCAAGTGTAAACAAGCAAAAAAAAAAAAGACCAGAGTGTTAGCACCAAGGTCTGTCCTGTTTGTTAGAAAGCAGGAGCTGGTGACTTTACTTATGATAGACTGATGTCTTGAAGGCTTTGGTCAGAAACATAAACACAGCAGTAAAGAGGCAGAGCAAAGAACAACATTGATATGATGTGCTGCAGCAGTCACTGTTGTCTGTGTGAAGAGCTTTGATTCTTTACACTCATTATTCTTTGTTGAATCACATACAGGGGGCAGACATGTTACTTATAGCATATCTTAAGGATAATTTCAGTTTACGTAGCGATGATACATTTCTTATTTTATGGCTCTATTTGATACTTGCACCAACTTTTTTTTTTTTTCATCTGTATTGTTTGTGAAAGGAAAAGGTCAGACATAGCCAAAGAACAAAAACACAAGGAGAGGACATGAGCTAATTTATCACTTGAGTTTAAGTTATTTTAGCATCGAAATCTGCTTGGTTTAGAGTTTAATAAATCAGGATTATTGAAAAATAATCTCACAGCTAGAATTGCTCTGTTTACCCAAAAGTCTTTGAGGCGACTCAATCGATATTTGTGAGATGAAGGCATATCATGTTTCAGCGTTGTAAGATTAGTTTAATACAACAGAGGCACCGGTAACAGACTTTCTATCCCCCAAAGAGATCAGCTTAACGCACATCCTGGCACTTAACAGTCCTTTGGGTAGTTTTCTATTGTCCTGGTCAGATTGTTGAGAGAAAAAAACAGTCCAGGGAATGTCTTAATCTTTCTAAAATAACTTGACCCATGTTTAGAAGTTAAGATAAAAGGAGACTGCCCTAGTAAACACGAAAAAAAGGAAAAGAACTGATGAACTGAGAAGAAATTGTGTTGACAATGACGAGCCCTAACTGTGAGACCCTCAGAGTAAACTATAAGGGGATAACGATTAGACATAAACGAGGCGGCAGCATTAAGACTGAACAAAACGGTGGATTTTTAGTTAATATTGTTTAAAGAGCCATT
Organism: Acanthurus lineatus; assembly: GCA_029814665.1. Classification (NCBI taxonomy): domain Eukaryota; kingdom Metazoa; phylum Chordata; class Actinopteri; order Acanthuriformes; family Acanthuridae; genus Acanthurus; species Acanthurus lineatus. The sequence goes on along the minus strand of JAPZDV010000025.1, from coordinate 4,965,896 downwards.
AACTGTATCCTTAAGTTTAACTGCATGTTAGTAAAATATAGCACAGTAGGTAAGATTTATCAGAAAAAGATCGCATAAAGAATTCATAAGCCTGATACCTAAAGTGTATAAAAAGCTTTAAGACCTCAAAGTTGACATCAGTTAAAAAATCATATATTTACCGTGTAGTTTAACTAATTGATACATAAAGTTTAATTATGATTCTTAAGAATATGCTAAGGTGTAAGTTTCATTTGTCCAACTCACCCAGTATGAAATACTTTTTAATTCATTGGGGCTACGAAGGGGCGGGGTGACTCACAGTGACATTTGATTCATTAAGTTCTTGTTAGTATTATTTACAATATTGTATTAAGCTTACTATGATAGAAATGGTAGAAACTGTTGATGTTTTTTCTTCTCTTATGAATATGAAAAGGTCTTTATGCATTTATGTAGAATCCCTTTTTAAGGAGTGATAGGAAATCCTTATTTTCAATGGATGCACTTAAGCAATTGTACCAACTTGTCTAAATCACACATTGAGCAAGTAATGCATTTGAATGTAAAAAAAAAGACCACTTAACTCAATGCACTCCTTATGCTTATTGTTTTGTCAATTTACAAGTGAGCTTTAAGTTTTTATTTGATTTTTTTGTTTTGTTTTGGGTTTTTTTTTTGGAAAGGATTTGCGACAGGTTTTCAACGTAGACTATATTTGAGTTCTTCCACATACATTTATAGAAAGTAACTTAAAATGAATAAAAAAAAACATATTACAATTTCTCAAATCTATTTTGCTAACATGGGTTATTATTTCATAGAAAGCAGAGGAAAAAAAAGTCAGTATCTGGATGTTATTTATGAAAAGTAAAAAAAATGAAGCAACATATTTATGAGTAACCTCAAGACATTTTGTTTTTTAATTAAAATTACAAGAAGTTAATATATTTCTAAACACAGGAAGTCAGTTTCTACTAATAAGTAAAATGAGAAAAGAAGTTTAGAAGTTTTATTTATGGAAGTTATGGACGCTCTGTCTCTTCCATACACTTCACGGTAAATGAGGTGAATGGAATGAGAGTTCTCCATAGCTTAAATTTTAACTTCAGACATGCACTACTTCAACATCAGTGCATTCACAATGGAATAATTACAGAAAATAATATAATATTTTTTAGAATTTGGAGATATTTTAGTCACAGAGCATCAATTTTGTGCCTCAATTATATATTTTTCCTGCATCAGCATTCTTTGTGCAGTGCTGCTTGCTGTAACCCCTTTCCCCCCTTTCAACTAACCCCATGTTACTGACTGAAACACATAACTCATTTCCTCTGTAATCTAAACTTGCTTTTTACTTATCAAACGTATAAAACATGTTACGACTGCAATGCTTGGAATGAATGAGGCAGCTGTGACCCTCTCGCCAATAGGGCCACACCTAACTTGTACACACTTTCATTCATACATTTTCTGCATCTACTACTCAGTTTGTGATCACTAGCGACAGAGCATAATCAGCTTAAAAGGAAGCCTTTATGAGAGAATTTTCCTAATGTGTTAATTAGGTGAAGTGTGCAAATCGAGCGGAGGCATCTAGGAGAGGACAACAGCGCACTGTGTAGTAGATCTATGTAACTAGATGCTCACATTTACACACAACAGATTCATTACCGTACTAGTTTGCATGTATGTTGTATGGTCACTTAGACAGGAGAAATGGTGCAGGTCCTGTGTTATTCTTTAACAGTGGTGCACTTGGGCTGTTTCTCCTCTGTAGATTTTCATAGTTGGAGTCTCTTTGGAAACAGGGGAAGTTGACATGAGTTTGGAGCCAGGCAAAGAGACCATTTCAGTCCCCACATCAAAGTCAGATTTTTTGTAATCTCAGTTACCTGTTTAATAATGAAAGACTGTTTGCACCTCATGCGAATTAACTTGAAGTTTCTAGTTTGTGTAAGAGTTGATACAGACGATTAAAAAAAAAGAAGAAAACTTGACAAAAAAAATATACTACAATGGCACATTTTCTGCTGCATGTTAAATGATGGGGACTGAAGTGGAGCTCGCTGGTGAAACTGGCAACCTTTTCCAAAGAGGCCAATACAGTCTGACAGTTTGTCTTTGGTAGCGTTTCCAATTTTTCCAGCACAGTAGAGGTGTTTCATACCGGTCTAATAGTGGTCGTAGTGCATTAGTTTTTGGGCCAGCATCACCTGGCATTAGTTTCTGGTTTCTCTGTGAACAGTGAAAGAGGGTTACGAATGTGGCCCTCTGTGGCTGACCGTCAACTTTGATGGATGGAAAAAAAAAAAAAAAAAGAAGTCTTTGAACTCTGTTACAGTATGCCATGCCCGTACGAGGCGTGTGATATTGCAGGTTTATTTGTTATAGCACATGTTTTTTTGTGAATTACATTTTTTGGAGACATTTTTATTATTATTGTATCTGCGCCATGTAAGTTCTGGTTCTTTGTTATTTTTCCAAGATTCAAGATGTATTGTAAATGTTTCTAATAAAACAAAAATGAAATGATCTCCAATTGAACCCGGTTGTGGTTTTTTGAATTGTTTAAAATGTAACTTTTAGTTGCTTGACCGATCTTTTGATGATGAATATTCATATTATGGCAAATAGCTTTTGTTTAAACAGTGGATACTCGGATTTAAATAATTAAATTTATGCCATTTCACCTAAACTCGTGATTCATGCAGCAACTAACAGCCTTTTACCAGATTCCCACATAAAAAAGACAGCAACTTGCAGTTTATGCTGTTTAGAAACATCTTAAAGAAACATGAGATGAGGCATGCTATAACAAATGATATTTATTTATACATATGCAATCCAAATATACATATATTAGAATAAATGTTAAAAAGCCCTAACCTACACCACCCCAGTATAAGACCTGTGAAGTCAAGAGAAGTCAGTGTTGATGTGGAAACACATCAGCAGAATAAACACCATCTGTGTGCATAACCTTTGGATTTAATTAAGCCCCTCCTCACACTACCATCCTTTCTCCTTTTCCTCATCTATCAAACTATTAGATACTAACGAACCAATCCTGGCTTCCCCGAATACAACCCCCGCCCCGTCCACAGGAAATAAAGAGAAGTAAGAGCGAGGGCAGACCTTAGGGAGATCCCAGAAGGCAGAGTCCTGTTCCAGTTACATACAAGTGTAGAGAGAGACAGCAAGGAGTAGGTGAGCAGGCAGTGGAGGATTTCACTTACAGTAAAACAAAGCCATCTCGGGTACATCAGAGACCACAGGAGCAGGGCAGGGCTGAGTGCCCTCACTACCTCATCCCCTGAAACATTATCCATCCATCTATCCCAGCTAGCAGGCAGCAGCAACAGCAGCACAGGGTTGTCCATGAATTTCAACCGATTCCCCTAACCTCTCCCGCTACGCCCAAAGGTTCAGGGCATGGGTGAAACAGACATCAGCAGAGCCAATACTTCTGTCCCACCGACATGTAAGGCAGATAACCCATCCACTAGTGATGCAGCGATCCCATCTCATTTAGAGTTAACGCTGTGCAAAGCTTGCAAGAGCATGACTCATCTGTAGCGAACCGAGTGTGCACAGAACAGGAAAGCCTTCCAAACAAAGATCAAAAGCAATCAAAAAGAAATTACATGTCACCGGTAGGGAGGGATGTTATTGCTCTGAGTGGCCTGGTGGAACACAACTTGAACCAACCAACTTGGATTAAACTCCAGTGTGTGTGGATTTAAGAAAAATGACTTGAAGCCCTTGTTCCTCTGTAAGTGAGGGGCAGTTGCCCTTCCATGCTTCTTCATGCAGAGATATGATGGAGGGGGAAAAAGCAAAAGCATCTGAAAGCGAGAGAAGTTTCTTTGTTGTCAAGAGATCAGTGTGGAAAATCTTAATCTATACTAGTGTTAAAGAGGTAAACCTTATGGCCAAACATTGCCCTGATCTAGTGTTCAATAAATATTGTAAGGGACATTATTTTCTCAACATTAAACATTAAGGGAAAACAGGAATGCCAGCTATGACAGAGGGGCTGCAGTTCAGTCTCTTGAATGTGGATTTTTTATTGCCCAATATCCTGCATGTGGGAAACTGAAGGAAAGCATTTACTGGCTTGTAAAATAGAGCTTTCAAAGGGAGACAGTTTGCAAAAGAGAGAAATTGTGATGAGATACAAAAGGGACCTTAAAATGTGTTAAATTTTTCATTAGACTGTGAATCAGTTCTGATCATGTTCTTCTTTTATAACTTAATGCACTGGGTTCGGTGCATCTCATCTATTTTCTTTCCACTGATACTAATCCTCCCTCAACAACTCCCCCCCCCACAAACTTCTTTAGTATCTCTCTTTTACTGGTCCCCCCTCTTCTTACTGTATTAAGTTAACCAGATAATAGACAAATAAACTCCAGTTCAAGTGTCCTTGTGTGAAATGGTCATTTCTACCTGCCTCTCCATTCTCCCTGTCCCTCTGTCTGTCTCTGTTTGTCTATCTGGCTGTTTCTCCAATTGGCTGGAGGTGGAGGAGGAGGTCAGAGGTAAGGTCTCAGTTGCTCTGGCAGCAGACACCCTTATTGGATGAGTTTTGGGTGGGCTCAACTGTGATGGGCACTACGTTGGAGGCTGGTGAGAAGTCTGAGTCGCTTCGCCCTGACATCTGCCTCTGTGACACGATGTTGTAGATGGCTGTGATGGAGAGAAGGGTGAAAGGGAATGAGTTATGTGTAGATGCCTATAAATCCAGCCAACAGTGGGACATATTGTGATAAGGACAAACAGCATGGCAAAAACTGAACAACAACTGTTCTATCCAGACTCCTGGCAGCAGTGAGGGATTCTTTCCTTCCTAAACTGGCATCGTAGTGTCATGTGGTTGTACCAAGGCTCACTTTTAGGCATTCACCCAACGCTACAATACGCATTACATTTTAAATGCAAACTTCCCTACTTAAGTAAATATTATATATTGCTTCCTTGACCTTGTACGGTCATGCTGGAAAGCAAAAAAGTTACACATTTCGCAGCCAAGAGATTGAAACAACCAAAAACTTTTCTGTCATTATATTAGCTTAAATGCCATTTGTGAAAACTTGGGCTGAGAAGCTGTGGGTTGGTCAGTGATTAACTTCAACGAGGAGAGCAGGACTGGCGCAAACATCCCCCTGACTTGCTGTTGCATACTGCCACTTTAACTCTAAACTAGAGCCAGATGTGGAACAAAACAGTCCTGAAATAAAAACTGCCTATTAAGCAGGAAGGTTTAAAGCACAACAAGACTCCTGGCTGACTGTGACATGGCACGTCAGGTGGTGAAACTGTGACTCATTTTACTAAAAACCTCACAAAGCACCAGCTGCTATACAGACACTAATACATGAGGATGACCCTCTCTGACCTACGATCTATCCATTGGATATCTACATGTAACGTCTTCTCCGCTTCACTGGCTCTAAAGCTCAGTTCTTACCAACCTGCTAATGTACAGCTAACCTCTCCTCTTTCCCCTTAATGAACCAATTAGCAATGTAAGCTCAGTAGGGCTTGTTTGTTTGAAGTTTTTACGATTTACAAATTACTGATAAAGCTTTGGTTTGGGCAAAATGGTTGAAACGGCTCAAGCTGAGGCGTCTGAGAATTGAAAATGGAGCAGAAGCAAAATACAAACAGCAAGTGGCACATACTTGGAGACTGATAGCCCCTGGAACAGTTGAAGTGGAAGTACCACTCACTGTTGGATTGTCCCTTTAGGCACTCCAGGTGTTGACTCAGTCTCAACAATTGTTTTTCTTTTTTCACATGCAGTTGTTAGCATGGCTATTCTCACTGGGAAAACTGTTCATAGACACTTACTTGAGATATCTTGAGCAGATGCAAGGTATGCAGTAAGTCAAAGTGAATTTGTGACCACAAAGATTCTTAATGGTTTGCTGGCGTTTGACCATCTTCACAGCTGCTCTCGCCAGGACTGTCTTCAGCTGAGTGATCTTTCAGTGTGCCAATTACCCATATTTTTGACCTTAAAGAGTCAGGTGGTATGCTCGCCTCAGACTGCACATCAGTGATGTGGGCGTGCAACTGATCAGATGGATTTTGCTGCCATCTAGTGGCAAATTATGGGCACTGTTACGTAAACCATCAAAGACTAAAGGTAGCACTTCCAGACAAATCAATATGGAGAATGTATAAAGCATTACCACTGGGCAACATTAGAGCTCTACCCTTCAGGATCAAATGTACTTTTATTTTAAGATTCTATATAAACACAAAATTAATAAAATAAACACAAATAGGGGAAACTCACCTGTGAGAATAGTCTGGAAAGCCAGCTCCACATTATTTGAGTCTAACGCTGATGTCTCCAAAAAGGACAGGCCGTTCGACTCTGTAAAACACACATACACAGACACAACAATATGTAACAGGTCCACATTAATTCTAACTTTAGAACCACAGCGAGCTGAGCCGACGTTTACACTGTGCTGGCATTAACACGGCACTGATTCAGAGATTGATTTCTTCCACATAATGCACTCACTCCAGGGTTCTGCCCAGAAATGTAGTAATTTCATCCACTCCCTGTCTGACTGCTCACTGTGAACTGCTTTGTAATTAAAGGAAGTATAATGGGCTGTGTGACAGGTGACTGGTCTGCTCTGTAATGTACAGTACATTTACAATATGACGATGTGCAATGAAGTTACTCACAAAGAGAGTGTGAAGATATCATGGTTTATCATTTGGGAAATAAATTAAGTGTTTGCACTACAAAATAATCAATTTTCACAGCAAATATTTCGATTTTCATTATGGTAAAAGCAGTTAATTCAAATGCTTCTACTTATTTTTGTCAGGAAGTCATGACTTTGAGGTGGCATTCACAATACAAGGGCGCTAAAACTGGATTATTGTTAATTAAATGATCAATTTTATCATTTGTATGTTTGCATTTCTGTGTTGGACTAAGCAAAGTGTCTTCCATAAAAAGGCCTGTAAAAATCAGAATGACAAAATTTCTATCAAACAAGACAAAAACTGATTTTTATGCTTTCAATCAAAAAAACTGGTGGAACCGAGGTGATCTGATTATTCATTATTTTGGGTTGATGTTACCAGCAAATATCTTTGTGTTTTTGTGCTGCAACAATTGGTTGAATACTTCATTATTTGATCAACAAAATATTAATCTGTTATTCTGACAGTGTAAGTCACTTCTCAAGCAAAAATGAAGAAGATTTCATGCTTTTCCAGCTGTGGGAAAATGTTGTTTTCCTTATTTTAAAGCAGTTTGAATAGGCTTTGGTTTTAAACTGCTGGCCAGACAAAACAAGACATCTGGCATCTCCATCACATGGGGATTTGTCATCACTTTCTGATGCTTTGAAGACAAAGTGAATAATCAAGAAAACAATCAGCAGATTAATTAATAATAGAAACAGTTGTCCTTTGCAGTCCTAGATGATAATATCCATTATGCAAATCAATAAATCAATCAAATAAATCAAAATGTTGTTGATTTGTTTCAACACTGATCATTTTTCACCGTTATTTTCTCAGTTTGTTCTTTCTTGAGAATCTGTATATACTAATGTAAGTATGAAAGAGAACAAGAACAGAAATTTAATGCACTTTGCATTAGTTGTCTAACACGTGGTCTTTATGTGAATTGGGTATCATAAACAAGTTCTGTGGTAAATTAAAAAAAAATCTGTACCAACAGGAAGTGCTGACTAATAAAATCGTTTTTTATTGAGCACTGAAGATGAATTTATTTCCTCTAATATGGACCAACATAAATCAAATTATACTTCCTTGCAGGCCGTCCTATCAAGGGTCATTTAACAGCCAAATCAGGTGTAACACTATTTAGGATATAAGCCAATAAACTCAAGGTCAGAGGAAATTCTTAAATAGTAAAAGAGTGATAAGGTTGATAATTACACTTGAGTGATCTGCAAGGTCGACCGAAAAAAATATAAATGTACTCCAAAACAAAGCCTCTGCTCTCTCAAAAGGTCGAAATAAAATGAAGGTTTAATTAATTTAAATCAAGTCCTTTTGACCTGATGTGGGTCTTTCTAACATACACTCAAACAACTTCAATCCAAGTACATATACATGTACGTAAAACACCTACAGTACGACAGAGCAAACATTTCAAAGAGCAAACATTTCATGGGTGTTCCCAGCAAGACACAAAAGTACAGACTAAACTGAGACAAAACTTATGACACAAGATTAAACATCAAAAAAATTCACCTCCAGCAACAGATATGATTCAGAAAACACAGAGGGACCCAATTAAAGCAGCATCTGTCCCTATTATCTTTAAAACAGTTTTAACCTGATATAATCTAATGAGGCAGAATCTTAGATAAAGGTTAGATAATATAAATAATGTATGTGCACAGACAACACACACAAACGCACACACACACGATGCAGTTACAGTGATAATACCTGCAAAGGCTTTGGCCTCTTCTGTGGGAACTGCCCGAAGGTGGCGTAGATCACTTTTGTTCCCCACTAGCATGATGACTATGTTGTTGTCAGCGTGGTCCTGCAGCTCCTTCAGCCAGCGCTCAGCGTTTTCATATGTCAGGTGTTTGGCAATGTCATAAACCAAGAGGGCTCCAACTGCTCCGCGGTAGTACCTGGAAGACACGAGATGAGATAGACATTGTATAAAATTTAAGGAGAAAACCTTTTCTGCCTGTTGAGTTCAGGATTTCTGGTTTTTTGTTTCACGTGGGCTCATCAGCTTTAAAGTACAGAGATGTCAAATCAAAAACAACAGTAGAAGTGAGAAACACTAGAAATAAAACAGCAAGGCCTAAATATGCAGACAAAGCCTCAATAACTCAACATATTTTAGCATCATTTAAATAAAATCTGATTCCGTGTAACAGTTTTACATGGTTCTTAAAATGCAAATCAAAGCAGACAACTCGTTCAGAATAGCAAATGTTGGACAGGAACTTGACTAAGACATGAGACGGAAGCTGTGATTAACAAAACACTTCTTACCCAAAGCTAAAGAGGTTCATTTTGTCACTCCTGATTATGTCTGTCTAGCTTTACAAAGAATGGTAATGCATAAGTTATTGATTCTAAGTCAGATTCATCAATGAAGGATGACCAATAGGGGGAAGTTGAGAGCCCTTGGCACTCGTAATGCAGCCAAACTTTATGTAACTGTGAAAAACAGTTTGACAAAATGGCACAATACACAAGTTTGAGGAAGACAAATAGACACTTAGAAATTCCTGGGTTTAGCATGTATCTCTCTCATTTACAAGCTTTGTTTTCACCAGTGTAAGTAGACCCGTGTGTACTCACGCAGAGGTGATCGCTCGGTATCGTTCCTGTCCAGCTGTGTCCCAGATCTGAGCCTTGACAGTCTTTCCTTCTACTTGGATGCTGCGCGTTGCGAACTCCACCCCGATGGTGCTTTTGCTCTCCAGGTTGAACTCATTTCGAGTGAAGCGGGACAGCAGGTTACTCTTCCCTACACCTGAATCTCCAATCAGCACCACTTCAGGACAGAAAAAAGGGAATTTTAAACAAAGAAACAGGAACTACAATCATTAGCACATTCAAAGGGTATTTTGTGGACTCTGTCTGCAAACAATTTAAAATTTGAACTCTTTTAAATGATGAGCACAACACAATCATAATTTTTAGAATAATTGGCAATGATAATATTGTTTGAGCAGTGCAGCGCACTTCATGGCTAAAGCATTAAAAGCAAATTCATTATAGACTTTTGGTGTAACAGCTTGTTAATCAAAAGAGAGGTTACTCTGTACAAGAAGGGTTGACTTTTATAATTTAATTTAATTTTCATTTCTACTAGATAGCCTGCCAATGACGCACATGTGTGACTCCCAGTCAAGGTAGAGCAGAAACTCAGGGGACTTCCACTGAATATGAAAACATAAGAACTACTTTCTTTTTTATCAGGGAATACACACAGACCTATCAAATTAATACAAGTCTAAAAAGTGATTTGCTCGGGTTTTTTCCTGTCGACCAACTTCTGTCAAAACAGTCATTCATTCAGAAGGGAAGTTAAAAGGAAAAAAGTTATTTAAGAGAACTGAGACACTGTGCCAAATATATGCTCAAATCAGTTTGTGTTGATCAGTTGTCCTGCTGTTTTAAAGGCTGTATATAATCTAAAAATTCACTGAAAAATAAACTGCAACTAAAACAGGACAGTCATTCCTGTTCCAACCAAACCGTGCTTGAAATTTAGCAGGTTGAACATTCAGAAGGTCTCTAAATAACATGTAAACTCTTGTTCAAATTTCTCAGTTAGTGCAAACAAAAATAGCCTAAAACTATCAAATCTGCCAACATCCCAAACAGTAGTTTAGGGAAACTACTGGTTTTAATTTACATGCAAACTTTACAGGAGTTTTCACTAATATTGGGTGTAAATGACTAAATTAAAAAGTTTGAGAACAATAATCCTTCCATGCTTCACGCGCAGTCATTACAATAAAAACAAATGTTTTAACACTGTGACTCCTAAGCTGCAAATCCCTTTAAAACACACTTGAACAGGCATCAGTAGGGTCTGTGTTTGTCAAAAACATACTTCCACAATCATCAGGTGAGTCAGTCTGTCAAAGGGAACCTACCACACCAGCACAACACCCTGCTATTAGGAAATAGGAACTTCTTTTGGAGTGTTGAAATTGCATTAACAAACCCACCACTGTGTCTACACATGCATTTAAGCAATACTTCTCATTCTAAAGGGAAACAGTTTAGACACAAGTAGAGACCTGACCATATTAAGAGATTTCTTATTCATGCTTTGAAATAATGAAAATAAGGCAAACCCAAGGTAACAAGGTAAGGTAACAATGTCATTCTAACATTTCATTGGACACAAAAGATCTTGGGCGGAGGACAAAAAAATCATTATGCAACCAGGTCCTCAGCCATCACACAGGTGTTACCATAGCTGCAATACACGCCCTATTCTTCGATTTATTGTTGGGTTTGCATTCTTCAGCTAAAAAAGATATGACACCTCTTTTATATAATACAAGCCCTGCACACGTGATGAAACCTAACCTATGACTGTCTGAATGGAAAGAAGGAATGACGAATCAAACTAAAAAACTGACAATCTGACACCAGTTCAGTGACATGAACTCATATGATAATATCTCCTAAACCTCTATAAATTAACTAAAAGATCATCATTTCCACTTGTGTAAAAATAGTGTATAGTTCTAGCTAAGGCATGCATTCTCATAGAGATATTTTTTTATACTTTATGGTATCATAACTGACTTTATGGCTTCAAAAAATGCACTAGTGAGAATTAAAACATTTAATCATATACGAACATGCATATCAAAAAGGAGAGTGCAGACATAATTCACTTAATTCGTTTTGAATTCAATAAGGGATGTCTCCTGAAAAGACCAGAATTGAGTCGTAGGTATAAGATTAAGGAGTTTCTTCTGAAATATTTTGTATTTACTTATACACATGAGCAGTACAAGAAAAGAGGTATGACTTCAGCAGAACTGCAGAATGACTTCCTGCACTGATGCCTTCATCAGTAGGGAAAGGTTTGTGTGACTCACTCACCCAACTTGACTCATGCTCTCCAAAAGTAAAGGATAAAATGAGGCTGTAGGAACAAAGGAGAGCCACTGCCATAAAGCTGACTCTTTCCTGGTTTGAGTCAAAAACCGATAACTTATCAGCGTCCTGGCACTGCTTCACTTGATTCAGATAACTTTGCTATGTGGTCACCGGATATCATGACATTTTATCCAAGAGTGACTGACTGAGCAAAACTCATCTTCTCTATGCTTAGAAACAGAGCTCATCTGTGGCCACACACACACGTACACACACACATACACACACACATACACACACACATACACACACGTACACACACACTTCATGCAGGTATTTCCAGTTTGACAACACATGCTTGTTTATTGTTCTATATTTGAACAGACCGTGGACACTTCATTTCCCTTCGCTTGTTTCCAGCAGATAGTCACACAGGAACAAACACCCCCCCCCCTAAAAAAATGACAGTATCTTTTATACCATATGTCTCATTATGGGACAGTGTTTCTGCATTTAATTAAGACTCTAAAAACATCTGGTCACAAGGCCAGCTGCTTGTTGATATCCATACATTTGACTTATGTAGTTTTCAGCGTTTGAAAGCAGATATATTACCTTCTCCTGTGCTTTAAGGTGGTGTATAAAAGTGCAAATGTGGTTGTTTTGATTTTTAATCCTGTCACAGTTTTACGACCCTAAACAGCCGCATCCTGACATGATTGCATCATCGGCCTGCAAGATGATGACTGTAGCGCAGATGCTATACATTTAAGTCCTTATGAGATGCTTGTAAATGTTTAAAATAATATAAGATAATTGAGATCCATGTTAGTTATATCTCGGGCTAATAAGAGTCAAACTTACAGCAGGTGTCTGTGTTTCTACCCAACGTTTGGTCTGACAAATGTCGTCTGTTGTCGGGCATGCGGGTAAACACCTCGGCATCAAATGACACTTGCTCGCAGGTGTAGGAAGGTTGTAGTCGAAAAAATTAGCCACCTAGCTAACACGTAACGTTAAACACGGACTCACCTTTGAAAAGATAATCATATTCGTCTTCTCTGTTGGTCATAATTTCTCCTCTTTCGGCGACTCTGCGTATTTACTCGAAGTCGAACAAACTTCTGGTGTGTGTAACGTTATTCAGCTACACTTCGAGAACCGACGGACCACCGTTCAAGACTTCAGCCTCGCGGGAAAAAACGGTCAGTTTTCGCTCCGGTGATTAAAAAAAAATAAGCGTTAAATAACCGTCAACGCAGGAGAATATAACACTGCTGCTGTTATCAAGCATTAATTAAAAAAATCCTAACAGCAACTAGTAGCTGAAAAAGTTTCGCCTCGTCTTCCTCACCCTCTGTCACTTGCCATTACCGAGTATGCGACGCGACGTCAGTTTCTTAGCCCCGCCCCCCGCTCGCGTCTAATGGTCAATAGCTGAGCGACATCTGTCACGAGCGTTGATGTGATTGGTCAGCCGGGTTGTCGCTCACGCTTTGACCGCTGGTCCTTAACTTCGATGACGTCCGCGGCTCCGAGCTTCTTCAACAGGTACAGCAACATCACACGAGCTTCAGGTGCTACTAGCAAGACGCGAGACAGGCCGGCCGGTAAACGGTGAAATCTGACGGCAACACGTGTCACTGCAGCCTCGGTGCAGAATTTAAAGAAATAAAACGCTAAAACGTGGTTTATTTCTCTTGACTTTATTATGTAAACTACGAGAGTTATGAGAATTGCTTATAATATTTCCTTTTTTAACTGATGGCATATTACAGTAACATGTCTTTAATATAAAAAAATAACATTTTTATTAATTCTGTTTCGGGTCTCACCTGTAAAACCTGTTTAATACACTGTTTTTTTTAATGACTGCTCCATATATGTGACTCATGTTGACTTTTTTCGCTGCGCAACCTCACAAAACCATGTATAAATACAACAGAAAAGTTGATTAATAGAAAAAAAAGTTAATTTTTAAAGCCGATTGTCTGATTTAATGTGAGACTGTTATGATTTTATTTGACATATACCGCAGTAAACAGAATATCTTTATGGTTTGCACTTTTAATTTATGTTACCTTTTATTCTGAGAAATCAAACTGACCTTTTTTTTTGCACAATTTATCAACATTTATTAATATATTTCAAGAAGGTGTATCTTACCAATGAGACCATTTCAGCTTCCAACAAACATGTTTGCTGCAACATCCATATTACATTAAAAGGAAAAAAAACAATATTTTAATCTAATATACATATCCTGATATATAAACCATAATTATTACCTTGAAAAACAATAAAAAATGCTCATAGAAAAGCTGAATACTATTACATTGTCTAAACTGTCTGCATTATTTGAAGGGTTTTTTTGGTATTTCCCAAAATTTAACACTATGCAGAACCAGAAAGTCCCTAAAGCAGCTTTTAGCCTTTAATGAGTTAGTGTTAAAATACAACAATAACATGAGATTCACTGCTGGTTTTACACTCTGTTTTCATGTTGTTGTGCTCAGGAAATAACTTCCTCATCATATCAAATATGGAGAAATGGATAACACAGCCTGGCTGGTACCCAGCATTTCATGAGAGACGGTTATTGGTTCAACTCTTGTTTTTTTTATGAGACAATCTACTAATTTCCCCATAAAAGTGACAGATGGTTTGGTTTGACACTTATTAAATTTGCACTAGGAAGGAAAACAGTTTTATCATATCTCCCCAGCCCTTTAAAGAGGCATGTGCAGTCATTCACTGCATGCATTATCATTCTGGCCGGGTTTAGCCAACACTAATTGGGCCAGTTAATTATTGCAGCACAGTCAGAGGAAAAAGAGATGCTTGAAAAGGTTGCACAGCCCTGACCTAGTCTATTGGATAGAGATGCTAATGTACATGTACTACTTTTTTTCTACATATTTGCATCTTCATATCTTTTTAAGTTGAAGTCTCGAGAATTTTCAGAACTCATTATGGAGTTTTGTAAGGTGATGAACCTCTGATGCAGCTAAGCGTTTGGTATGAAAGTGTGGAGGAAAAGATTGTGAAGTGTATGAAGCGTGGATGTAGTCAGTTAAGAGTCAGACTAAAAGATCTGCGCACTGTTAACAGCTCTCAGATATTTTTAATTGGGTGACATTTCGATCTGACTGCGATCTTTGTCAGGCGTCAAATCCTCATCACATAGCGGAGAAATTATTTGTCAGCTTAATAGTGTGTGTGTGTGTGTCATTTTGATTGAAAACAGGCATTTCACTTGAATCTAATGATTGCTAACGTGGCAAACCTTATTTATCTACTATTCTTAATCACTTACTCTATCAGGTTTTTTCAGAGTGGATTGACAGTGTGATGGTGAGCAAATATCAGGATCCTGGAACTGAATTCAGTCATTATTTACTCTATTAATCACTTTTTTTTTGTGATTTCAAAATATCACATGTGAAAAATGCTTCTTTCTATGAGACATCAACAGGACGCAGCAGACCAACTGTTTTTAATAAATCGTTTATTTCTCAACAGAAATGAAATCAGACTCATTCGAGATAAGCAGCCGGAGCTCATGCACAGCAGGACTCAGTCCGTCAATACTTACCACCAACCAAGCTGCTAATTTAAAGAAAACGTACAGCTGTTATCGATCATTTACATTTGAACCATTACACACACCACAATGCGTCCACATTACACATTTCTCTGCACGAATTATAAATACATCATCCTGCAGGTAACAGCGTTAAGTGTTTTATTTCTGACCGATGCTCAGCAGCCTGCAGGGACCCTGAGAATATTGATGTCGGTCTCCAGCATTCGTTCACACACATGAATCATCTTTCGAACACGTTAGCCACCATTCAGCATGTACAACTTGTGAATCAGTCATTTCAAAGTGGCATCACTTAAGTCAGGACGATTAATATTTACATCCACAGTTGCAGTGACGCCCGTATCTTGTAAGACACTTGCAAAGGGTTGTGGGTAGGGGAGGAGTTCGCCCACCCATCATCCTCCCTGAAGCCCCCTGAGCTCCTGATGGGCCGTGTGATCAGATGTTCCTGCAGCAGGGCTTGTTCTCCTCTGTGTTTTCGGTTTTGGAGCTTTTCAAGGACACAGAACTGATGGAGCTCCCAACCACTTCCTTACTGCTCGCCGCTTTGTGAATCTCTGTGGCAGAAAATTCATATGAAAATATACATTTACATCTTGCTAGGATGGAAAGAAGCTGCAGTGTTTCCAGACATTGAGAAGAAAAAGCATCACAGATATTTTACTTGCAAACCAAAGTGCATCTACGACCAATTCCTGACATCCATGATGCACAAAAGTTGGCTTGATAAGGACAGCAACACTTACATGAATTAGATAGTTATTGTAGTTTATTTCCAATCAAAACTCACAGAGTTTTCTTAGCTGAGGAGATGGAGGTCTGACTTTTTCAGGTTAAATTCAGCGTGAAGCTGCATTCCAGCATGTTTATTGGGATTGCGTTTGTATCCAGCACACATCATTTATATGTTTTTTTTGTGTGGGAGCAAATTGGGGGAAAAATCTTATGCATGCAGAAAGATGCTGTAAAGTCGTCAACCTAAATGTTTTTGGATGAAGAATATTCTTCACTTTGTATTTCTGCAGATTTAGGTGTGACAAAGTTAAATAAAGGTAAAAACATGAGAATGAATCACCTGTTAGGACGCCGTTGAACGCTGCTTCCACATTCGTTGACTCCAAAGCAGAAGTCTCCAGAAACAAAAGACCATTCTTTTCTAGATCATACAAATAAGATATATCAGTATTTTTATTGATCATTTTCTCACTTGTGTCACTTTAAAGCAACATTTTTAAATCACAATAATCCATTAAAATTAGAGATTTGGACCACATAACTTTATTAACAACATCATGTAATATATCTTTACTCATTGATCAGAATTGACCAATAGGAACAATGCAATGATTTTCAGCATGGAAGCATCACTTCCTGTCTTCGTACCTGCAAAGTCCTTGGCCTCCTCCGTGGGCACAGACCTCTCTGACTCCAGGTCTAACTTGTTGCCCACCAGCATGACCACAACACTGGGGTCCGCATGCTCGTACAGCTCCTTCAGCCAGCGCTCCACGCTTTCATACGTCAGGTGTTTGGTGATGTCATAGACCAGCAGGGCTCCAACAGCACCTCTGTAATACCTGTTGAGAAGAGGTGGAGTTTGGATTCAGACCTTTGCCATCTTGTTTTTGGGAGCCAGAGGTGACTGTATTTTGATGAGAGGTTGGAGCTTGGAAGAATATGCAATCCCACCTATGACCATGTGAGAGCTCGATGCTTCTGTCAACCAAATGGCCACGCCCTTAATTATGCGTTACTTTAACCCCTAATATAATTTAAATTGATTGAGCTCTACAAAAATTCACTACCTGTATAGTTGTCATGAACGTGGAAATTAGATCACAACAGTTTTTTGTATCTGGCTTTAAACATGTTTTATTCCGCTATAAAGTTGGAGATTTTTAATACAAGCTCCGTGGGGATTAACTCATTTTTGGAATTGGTGCCTCAAGTGGCCTTTGGAGGAATTGCAGCTTTTGGCATGAATGTTTATTTCATTTTTTCGCATGTGGTAGCTTAGTGAAAATACTTCAATAAAGCTAAACATTCACAATCCACGCAAATGGGGTAGAAGAGAAACACTGTAAACACAACATTTTAATAAGTGAAACCAGCATTTAAATTGAGTCGTAGTAAATGGAGTCATATGTTTGGCTGACTAATGAACTTAAGTCCAATATT
>JAPZDV010000025.1:4923900-4938261 GCA_029814665.1 Acanthurus lineatus | reverse complement strand
TCATGCATCTAAAATTATTCTAATCATTATTCATTTCAGGGTTTTAATGCAACTGAACAAGCAAAGCGTGAGTTGAAAGTCTGATATGATTTTAAACAACTATGTCCCGAGATTATCTACAGCAAAAGTGGAAGATATGTTGTAAAAAACAGTACTTCATATACTTGAATTAATTGGTACCAATACTAAGCCTTATTAAAGGGTCAAAATATACATTATTGGCATTATCATTGATATTATCATATGATTAACAATGAATACTGAATCTTGTAAACCTGATATTTTAGATTTTAACTAACATACATGTCATTTACGTCTCTGAGCTGATTCACTCACACCCAGCACTCAGTTCAGTGCACAAACACACGATAAAGTTGTATAATTTTATTTCCAAAAACTGTTTATTTGACAGCTTTGAAACAAAACATAGCAAGCAAACTTAACATCATTTTATCAGGCACAAACTCCTCTCAAGGTTTCCACGAAAACCTCTGTATTATATGCGTTTTATTCCTGTGACAGAATTCAAAATGTTCCATTTTCGGCGTGTCTGTTCTCATCGAGTCTGAGCGACGACTGCAAATGAACGAATCAACCGTGGGAACAGTTGATAATGGATTCATTTTGTACACTCAGACTTCCTACTGTTAAATCATGTGGCCTTACAGGTCATTAAATGAAGAGAGTCACTGTCAGACAAAGAGTTAGAAATCCATACAAGTTATTATTTCATACTGTGATTATAAATACACTGTCTCTACCACCCCCTCCACACACACACTGACACACACTGACACACACACACACACACACACACACACACACACACACACACTCACTCATTCATAGATATTTGCATGCACGCAGAATGTTACAGTAGTCCATGAATGACCTGGATCATGTGATGCTTTTTCTTCCAGGACAGACGGAAGCAACAAGCAGAGCGTCAGTCACGTCTCCACTATGATGCTGCCACCTGGGTCAGTGGTTCCTCCAGGTACTGCACCAGAGCTTCTGCCTGCAAACACAACACACACACAGCAGTGTTAACAAAGGCTGCTCTCACAGCAACGACTAACAAGGGCTGAAAGTCATTTATATAGAAGATTTTCATCCCAAATGGTAAAAAAAATAAGCCCTGAGATCTCTTTCTGCAGAACAACAGCTCCAGATTAGAGCAGAATCTTGTGAGACTCACAGTGTTTATCTCTCTAATCTGCTCTTAAAAGTTTCATAGGTGCAATTATCAGCAGCTGACTGACTGATGGTGTTTATCCAATCCACACAATACTCAAAGTCTCAACATACACTTGCAGCCTATGCAAAGTCCAATGATCTGCTGTCAGAAAAAGACAAATTCTGTATACAAACCAACTTTTCTTTGAGCAATCAACAAGCAGTATGTTGCTAACATTTGAAGATATAATTAATTCTGTTCAAGAGGTGACAACTCTTTCCTTTTCCAACAAATGTCAAATTATTATTATTATTTAGAGTACAACATGGTGGTGGTGGTCAGAGACCCTCAACAGAGCTTCCTATCAACCCACAAAATACACAAAAAAAACTTGGCAAGTACTTCACAGCTAATGTTTAAAAATATCTTGCCAATAAAAACAAGAAACAGATCATTCAGGGAACCAATAAGTGACCACAGCACTGACAGACACAGTTTTAAAACCCTCACCTTGGCTTTAAGCATCCCAAAGCCCACCGTCTCTTTGGCGTACATACACAGTAATAGGTTGGCTACTCGGGTTATGGCGACTCTTCCCTCCTGAGAGAGAAAACAAGAGAAAAATGACACAGTTCATCAGTGTTGTGTGTGAATTCAGGAATTAATAATCAGTTTATATTAGCTTAATCTGACCATTACAGTTACTCATCAAATACCAGGGAACATCAACCCTTCCTACCATACAGTCCATGAGTATGAACTTCAGTTTGTCTTCATTGAAGGCCTGGTGGCCGTTCTTGTCGTAGGCCGCCCAGATGTTGCTGGCGATGGCAGCTGTCACTCGAGCATCAGTGTCCCCGTATCCAGAGTAAGCCAGAAGTGAACCTTCATTGTTCAGTAAACTGGTGGAAAAAGTTGGATGTGTCAGTATCCAGCAGATTAAGATGAGAAATGATTTTATTATATGGATGGATTTTATTAAATGGATTTCACTTAAGTCATCTTTATCACACTACCTGACACCTGAACACAGGCTTACAACTCATTAAACATTATTTCACCTGTTTGCTTTAAGTTTTAATGATTATGTGATAATCAAAGCTTAATCAAGGCCCTTTTACATTTAATTAACCTAGACTTTTAAACTTTTAGATACAAATTTGGACACCAAAGTAAACCGACAATAAAATAATATTCTTACTAAAATATTGCTGTTGATAAACACACCTGTAGAAGTGCAGGTATAGTTGAGGGATTGACTGATATGTATATGAGTCAATTTAGATATAAATATTTTAGTGGAATTGAACTTTAAGTCACGGAAATGATCATCAACAGTGTTACCAATCAATTTATTTTATTCAGTAACTTGACAAAATGTTCCTCTTCTGCTTCTGAAACGTGACAATCTGATGGATTCATTTGTCGTACGATATTTAAGTAATTTATCTGGAAAAAACTTGGAAATTATAATATATAATACTATATAATATATTAGTTGCAGCCCTAAATTTTAGACAAGTCATGACTTTAGGTTACTGCTAGCAAACGGCAGGCTCAGATTTACTCATTTTGTTG
This sequence comes from Acanthurus lineatus, assembly GCA_029814665.1. NCBI lineage: Eukaryota > Metazoa > Chordata > Actinopteri > Acanthuriformes > Acanthuridae > Acanthurus > Acanthurus lineatus. The sequence continues at coordinate 4,935,506 of JAPZDV010000025.1, read as the reverse complement.
CTAAAATGTCATATTGACAAAAGCTAACACAATATAATACGCTTTTGTTTATTATTAATACCAATATTAGCCCACTTATATCGCAACATACAGGTTATCAGATTAATAGTTTGTTTGTTGTGATATTCATGTTAATAAATGTCAAAAAACACAGCGTTAAAACTGTTAAAACAAACTGAATATTGATCAAAATCTACATAAATACCAAGTAGCATAGCGTTAGCATGATGCTAACCAGCTAGCTGTACTCACAGTGTGCTTTGGACTCCGTTCGTGTTCGCCTGACTGAGAACCTGCGTTAACGCTTTCGGTCGCAACATGACTACAAACTCACCAACGAGTGGTTTTAATAAAGAAAATGTTATTAAACGATTAAAAAAAAATGTCAAACACGACCCAAGTATACAAAGTCAAGTCAGATGACTGTTTACTTCCCTTTCCGGGTGCATTGTGGGAAATGTAGGCACCTTATTCTTAGTCGTGCGCGTTAACCAGATGCCTTAATGCTTAAATTTGGCCCACGAGTTTGCATTTTTGTTGATAATATTTTATTTTAAGTATCATAATATAATTTATTGCCCAATCTCAAACTCTCAAACCTCAGAATAAATTTAAAAAAGGAAACACACTTGAGCAAAATGATCAATAACAGCAAATAGGTAATTTTTCCTTTAATAGTTAAAAGAATTCTGTTCTTACATTTGATAAAAGGCACAATACAGAATTTTACAGGGAATAATATATTAAGTATTGCTACATATTTTTCATTAACAGAACTGTACAGATGACTTGGTGACAAAAACATTTAAATTTTGATTTCATAGGAGTAATATAAAGATAAAATCTCTCAGATGTCATTGGAAGCAGAAAACAAGTTGTCATAGGTCCAAATTCTAAAAGGAAAGGACAAACATAAATCCCAAACAATTATTTAATTTAACATAAAACAGCATTCAGACTGCATTTCATCCATCTATCCAATATCAATTCACACTTAGTCAAAGTAAATTATTCACATATGAAGGTGTGCTGCAAACAATTTACTGGACTGATTTAAAAATAAGAGTTCTCAACCTTCCATTGGTAGACATGCAACATTAAATTTCAAATATCAGTTAAGCACTTTTTAGAGACGATTTAACTACAGGCCAGTCAACAGGAAATCAACATGGTGGTGCATAAAAAAGTGGCCGATATGAATAAAATCCTCTGTCAAACTACACTGTATTTAGTTTTTAAGGTTGCTATATGTAGCATTTTATCACCATCACAGTATCTTTTATTACCTTTAAAGGCAATATTGTGATTTGGTGACTTCTGGAAAAATCTATATTAACAAAATAAGATGTATATGATTTATCTGGCAAATTCTGTGTACTAAAAAAATTACAAATATACTTGATAAAAATCTTGTAAGATCAATGTTACATTCTGGCAACTTTGCTGGCAACAACTGAAGAAATTAAAGGGATAATTATCTCATATCAACCCCCTGTTAAGTCTTTATTCTTTAATTGTGTATCATGTAACTTTGTCCAACCCTCATTCAAATGCATTATAGTTTTGGTCCTACAACCTGAAAACTTTTATTTTCTTCTTCTTAAAACAACATGGCAGCATTTCCATTCCACCAAAAATCAGAATGGATAAGAGAAATATTAAAGAGGAGATCCACAATGTCAGGAAACCATCACAGTTAAAACTTCAATGAGGAGATAAAATAAATAAATACTAGCTCACCAGGCAAGAGGATGGAAAAAAACATGTAAAAGCCAGCTGGTTCACAGAGAGAGAGAGCACAGAAAACCAACATCCAACCTACTGCAGCAACTCCTTAATTCAAAACTCTGAATCGAACCACATAAAGACAATCTGTTGCAATGAAATAATGTGAGAATAATTAACTATTAAAGGTGAATTCCTTGGTAAAAAGTCATGTAGGCATCCAGTGAATCAGCACTTGACATGTCAGAAATCATCTCTGGCGGCTCTCTCAGGAGTAACTTGGTGATCGCGGTTATGATAGTCGTGGCGTCGTTTTACAGCAGCAGCACCACCACAGCATTTTTGCACAGGAGCTAATCTGTCTGAAACTAGCATCATCCTTCCTCAACATCCCTCTCCATCCCTCTTATAATGTACAGAACAGCTGAGATAGTAACTGATTGGAAAACCGTCGAGTTTATTTGGGTGTCAAGTCAGAACTACATTTCTCATATCCTTTTTTTTTGTTTGTTTTGAAAAATCTCCCATGCCAGTTTCCAACTCTACCAGTCTTTCACCCTCAACTGCAGAACGAACTGAGCAAACTAAGCCAGCAGTCTCTCGATGGCGGCGTTGACGTCCCCCCCTGTGGCGATGAGAGCTTGCAGGTTGGCCTCACGGTTGATGAAGCCCATCGCGTTGAGCTGGTCGAGCTGCTGCTGGAACCGAACCTCTGGATTCTGAAGCTGTGAGGGAGGAGATGACACATTTAATCAGAAACTGGCTTTTTTTTAACTGAGGTGGACATCTTTTTTTTAAACTATGATTACAGGGTTTATTAAGCGAGAAAAGAGATTTAACCGAATGTTTCTTTAAACCAGTGGTTTCTGACATATTTGCTTTTTCAAATGGAATCAAACTGACGTCAAGCTCTCTGCGTTTTCGCTCTACTTTCTCCCTCTCATGAATAATTTATGCATCAAAACCCCGACGACCTCGTCCACTGACACAGCATCTTATTTTAAGCACCAGTACCTTTGCCTTCAAAAACAACAGAAGATTTAACTACATTCAACAACAGTTAACTTGCACATTAATGGAACTTTTAAGTACTTTATCACTGAAAAACTGACACTTAATTTGTTGTCAGTAGTCAGACATCAAATGACATCTCAATGAATTTCAATCCTTATATTTGAACGCTTTCTTTGAAGGCCTCAGGTCTCCATTTTTGAACAAAAAGATTATCTAGTTCTGTTCCTGTAACTCCCAAACTTCTACTGTCCTTAAAATTACACTTGAACTGCTCTTAGTGCTTTCACTTCAGCTGACATTTTCTGTTATTTTAACTCTTTTATGTTTTTCAGCTGTTTCATTTTTAGCAAAAAGCACAAGTAAATTAAATGTACTGAAAATGTAGCCGTGTTTAGTTTAACTGTATAACAGGTGGTGCTAAAGGCCACATTCAAACCAAATGTGCACAGCAGCCTCTGTTGGTTTTAATGAAAAACATTAACAATCTTACAGTCTTACTAAGATACAGCTTAGTTGGCTTAATGAACAAGGAGTCAGACACGGTGAAAAAACGTTACAGTGATTAAGAACAAAAACTCATAAAGTCAGATAAAAAGATGAAACATACTGATGGTCCCCCGCCTGCAAACATCTGTAACATCTGCTGCATGAGCTGTTGCTGAGAGGTACTGGACGTGGAGGGGAGACTGGGTGCTGCTGCCATGGCAGGGGGTGGAGGGTTCTGTGGAGGGGTGCTGCCCCCTGTGATTGGAGGAACTGAGAGACCTCCAAAAGATCTGGAGAGGAAACAATGATGTCAAAAATCCACTGTGTCACAGTGCAACACACAACACAGAAACTTTGTGAGCAGATATTAATTACATGAAAACAACATGATGGTGTTAACAACCAGGTCAGAGATCCAAATGTTAAAAAAAAAAAACTTTCCTTGAACAGAGACTTCACTCACTGATATTTAACAAAGTGTTTGTGTTTTGCAAGAAAGTTTAAGTCACATCCTGTAGCAAGAAAAGTTCTCACGTCTTTATCCCCCACTGTTTTGTGATTTATTCTGGTAAAACAGGAAGTCACACACATTTTGTCACACACACTGCTTCTTTAAATTATTTAAAAAATATATATATCATCCAAAATTTTAAATGGCTCATTCAAAGTTTTTTTGTGTTTTTCAATTCTAAGTAGACCAAAAGTATTTTAGCATGTTCAAGTATTTGATTTAGGGCAGAAAGCTTGTACCTCGACATGAATCCTGGGACTTCTTCCTGTAAGGTCTGCAGGCCCTGTTGGATCTGTATGAGGGCCTGCATGGCTCTGGGGTTGGACAGCATGGACAGTGTTTCAGGATTCTGCATCTGCAAAGACAAACACGACATAAGTCAAATCCAAACCTGACAGAGACCCCAAAGTCTCCGAAGATGACAATCTTTGTCTGAAGCACTGAGCTCCAAGTCCTGGTTACACATCATCTCATGCATCCTTGCTGGGTTCCTTGGCAACTCAGTCAGAGTCAAAGAGCCAAAGAGTGAAAATGAGAAGAGGAAGAAACTTTTTTGATTAAAAACAATGGCCACTTGTGTTCCATCCTTGTTGTGTAAGTGATCTGTACGGACAGAAACCCAGGCAGAAGGAGTAAAATCAAGGTAGTAGATCAGCATCAAGAAGTGGGTGACAGAAAGTGAAGCAATAAAAGAGAGAAAACACAGCCGCACTTCCTGCACCTTTTGGAACATGACGCATCACCTTCGACTCTGGGAAATTATGACGGTATTTTTCATAACTGTAACATTTTATAAGCTGAAGGCTTGATTGAAAAAAATCCCACATAAAAAGCTGCAGCCCTGTTAATTTTTTATGTCTTCTGACCTGAATAAAAATTTCAAGTGTTGTTGTCAATGCTTAGAAAATACATCTTTCTCGACACTTTTCTTCCTTAAACAGCTCTCTGCTACACAAGGGGATGGCAGGCAGGACACACAGGACTCATCACATTGATGGAGGAAGTAATCACAGTACAGCAGCTCAGATCAGGGGATCAAATGTGTGTTTTAGGTCTTTTATCGTACATCCTTCACTGTCGGCTACACCACTTTAAGAAGTGAACCACCTTGAAGAAAATTAATATGATAACAAACTACACTTTGATCCACGTGACTTTCAATTGCTCATCTTTGTTACTGCAGCAAACAAAGCTGATTCTAGCTTGACTTAAGCAGGCTAAGGTCCTTGTAAGTTCTTTAAGGTTCCCTTGGTGCTTCAAAAACCTGAAATGGAAGGTCTGCACTGACCTGTCTCATGAGCTCAGGGTTGTTTATCACTCGGGAAACATCTGGATTCTGCTCCATGAGCTGCTGGATCTGAGGATTGCCTGCAAACATCTGTCTCATCAGGTCTGGATTGGACATCATGTTCTGGACCAGCGGGTTCCCCACGATCTGCGACAGCATCTGTGGGTTGGACATCAGCTGACTCTGCACCTGCTGCTGCATCTCCATGAAGTTTGATGATCGCATGCCAAGACCAAACAGGCCGGACAGGTCACCAAGTGCACCTGAGGAGAAGGAGGACGAATAAAGCTGGAGATGAGTTGCTTGCATGTTTTTTTTTAACAAAAAAACTCCCTGATGGTTGGGATGTGTCATTATAAATGTCATTTTTTTGTGTTGGCTTTCCAAAATGGCTGTGCTGTCAACCAAATTTATTTTTAAATTCCTACAAATTGTGTTTTTTTGTCAAAAGTTTGCAGTATGATCTGATTTCAAGTCTGCTAGAATGCTATATTCAAATATATATATATATGTTTTTGTGTGTTATTTGTTAATAATGAGCATAAGTTCCCAAAGCAAATACCAGCTTGTGCGTTTGCCAACAATATTTCAAGCATCAAACGTTGGAGGCCCCACCCAAATGCTTAACCTCTGTGAAACACTGCACACACCTCTGGCGTTCTGATGTGATTGATGTTTTGCGGCTGGTTTTAAGTGAGTACAGTCTCTGATGTATAATTAATATGCTTGTTCTAAAGGCTCATTGTTCAAGATAAGTTCAGCTGATGCGATAACAGTTTCCATTTGTGCTACCGACAATTTCCAATTGTTAACTTTTCGATACATGGATTTGTGCTGTTTCTTACTTTGCCTCATTGACTCATCAATGTGCTGATTATTTTAAAATAGTAACTTCTAATTGTGTTCAGCTCTCTGTCCATCTAAGGAATATTAACATCTGCAAAATCCAAGTGGTAGGAATAAGAAAGATTAAACTGACTGCAGAGCAACAAAAGCAAGTTCTTTAAAATCAGAAACATTCTTACTCATTGGATTAGCAGGTTGTGTTGGTGTCTGACTCGTTCCACCTGCTGCTCTGCCTGCTCCAGCGGCGGTGGAGCTGCTGCTGCTGCTGCTGCTGCTGCTTTGAGGTGTTGCAGAACTGGAACTGCTCTGAGATGTGCTGCCCCCTGTTGGTCTTAAGAGTGAAAGCAACCATCAAATAAGGCTCCGATCATGAATGGCTATTGCCTCTTAACACGCGCACCTCATGAATGGTACTTACTTTGGGTTAGTCTTGACAACAAGATGGACAGTCAACCCATCTTTGATACCATGCTGAACAAAAGTGTCCCCATCCTTCAGAATCTTTCCAGCAAATATCAGCACGATCTGGTCCTTTTCGACCTCGAACCTTTTAGATACTTCATGTCTAAACTGGACAAATGAGACAAAAGCGAGGACAGATTATCAACTGGACAAAATCAATAACTTCTTTTCCCAAAAAGACAGTGCACCAGTGGGTTTTTGATAAATTAAGTAGTGGGAAATTTGTTTGAGAAGTAAATCACATCATCACCTGGATTCTACATTATTATATAATCATGTCCTCTCATAAAAGAGGGATTTATTATTTATTAGTTTATTACTTTATACAAAACCAGCGTGGTGTTCCCTTCTAAATATTATTCATCAATTATTAACAAAACCAAGTGTCTGATAATACTCCCTCACAAGAAATAGGTGACTATTTGGTCTCCAAGCAAAATATAATGAAACAAAAAACAGAAAAAGGACGGAGGCCGGAGGTAGATATTTGATAACGGGCCCGAAAACCGGTCAATGAACCAGAGAAGCTGTTTGTTTACCGAGGTAACGCTAATGTAGGTCAGCATATTGTCTCACAGACCGGTACGGAAGCCCGGTTTTTCGTTATCGATAATTATTTACTTAGCAATGTTGGTCAAATTCACTCCACCCAGTTACTGTAATATGTTCAGTTATCAACGACCTGACACTTTAAACTGTAGATTGATAAGGTTCAGTCTTTATTTCTTTGGGACAAATTGAACAAATAGTAGTTTCCCCTCAGTTTCAACGTCAGGGGTCAGTAAGTGGGTCAAAAAGTTAGTTGACGTCAGAATGAACCGCAACGCTAAAGTTAGCTCCGCTAAGCTGAAAAAAAGCGTAGTCACACTAATGTCTGCTGACTTGCGAAACATTTGATTTAAACATTAATTTCACGAGAAACATTTTTAAAAAAAGTTACCATGGGCAGACAGATGACATGTGTATGATCAGGAATATATATTTAAAAAAGTAACCAGATGGACAAGTCAAGATTTATCGTTTAGACCTTTTCTCTCAGTTTGCGAGTTAACGCTTTGTCATCGTAGCATGATTTCAGCTTTGAAATGTTAAATTATGGTCAGTTAACGTACCTGTGAGACAAAAGAATCCTCCGGAATCTCAATTTCTTGTTTTCCATTAGGAGATTTAACGATTAGCGTAATCAATCCGGCAGCAAAATTTGTATCTTTAATATTCCCCGTTTCATCTGGGCTCTTCTGTTCCGCCATTTTTTCCTACCTCTTCTTCGTGTATTTTTCTATGGCAGAGTCGCGGCTCAATCAGTACGTTGCTGCCACCTATCGGTCAATAGTGGAACAACCGCTCAAAATATTGGGATCTAGTCGTGCAGACTTGACAAGATAAAGGCGCAAGGTGAAATAATGATATCAACACAATTTAAAAGGAGAGAGGTGAAGTAAAATAACTTAACTTTTTTGTTTTGTGTGTCACCCAGCATTTGATAAAATGTTACTTAGAGGTGCATTGAACACTAAACGACCCCCTTTAGACCTTTACTATGACCTATACATACAAAAATAGTGTCCTTGGAAGAGCAATGTCTTATATTAACCTGCCACAGAAAGGTATAATTTCCACCGTAAAATCATTAATAGCATTTACAACTTTTACCTCATAAAAATCTATTTAATTAGGTAGTAAGCTATTGTTTAGTTTTTGGGCCAAATGTCATGCGGTAATGAAAATCACTCACACAATTTTGACTCCTTCTGCTCTTATTTTAGAGTTAATTCTTCATATTGTTGTTGCACTTGTGTGGTTTCTAGAATTGGATATAATAAGTATTAAGAGTTTCAAAGATGCATTGAAAAGAGAAAAAGTCTCACAGACATAAGACTTCAGAGGTCAAAACTGCAGCTTGTAGTAAATGGAGCCATGGTTAACAATGGAATTTTTCCATGTAATACAAGTGAAATTTGACCCTATTAAAAATCAAGATAACGCCTGTTAGATTCGTTAGATATTAGATAGAGTGATTAGATATTAAATCTAATCTTGCTTAAGTGTTTGTTCCAGTTAAAGGACCCACCTTCTCAAACACTCTGAATGCAAAGACCAACATTTTATACAAATATGGTTAATAGTCCTTCATCAAGATCAGTTGTTTTAAAACTGATAGTTATGGTCCACACCTAGAATTTTGCAGATAACCAAACAATATAAATTCAGCTTTGTTGCTGAGCAGTTCACACTCTGACTGTTCGTGTGGTTTGCGGTGAAATCCTCAGTCTGCAAGGTAAAGTACATAAATGTGTTCATTTTAGCTGATTATTCTGCACAGGTATGGTTACTTTATATTAATCAGTAATTATTTTACCATGCATTTCTTTTTTATAATTGCTTTGTTTTTTGCAAACTATTTTCCAGATTGCTCCTAATTTTGCAAGAATGACGGCTGGTCACAAGTGTCTGCTTTTCCACTATATGTTGCTTTCCGTCATGTGAGTAAAGATTAAAAGATTTACAAGCAAAATGCAAGGATCTGTCGTTCTAAGACTGCAACTGTAGCATTGACTTTATTCTAACATCACCAAATTTTGTCGTATATCAACAGCTTTCTGTGCCATGGAAGTGATCAGTATTTCAATGACAATGCAAATCTCTTACTCCCGGGGTCCTACAACATTGCATGGATGTCAGGCATTCAGGATTTCCGCGCCCTCTCTCTCATCACCATCCCCGGCAGCCATGACAGCATGGCCCTGTACGGAGGTTCAGAGGCTGAATGTCAGGCCTGGCCTCTGGGCAACCAGCTCAGGGCCGGCATTCGTTTCCTGGATCTCAAAGTGCTCGCACTTGGTGACACCCTTTATGTTGTGCACGGGTTTTCGTACGACCACACCACTCTGAAGGAGGTGCTAGAAACTGTCCAAGCCTTTCTGTCAGAGTTTAAGACCGAAGCTGTGCTCATCAGAGTGAAACCAGAGTCTTTTGAGAAGAACACCATCAATCAAATGGTGCAGAGTCTGATTGGCAACAACCAACAGTACTGGGTGACCTCTGGGATGCCAAACATGGGTCAGATCCGAGGGAAAATAGTGTTTTTGCAGTCGAGCCCCTTCACATTGGGGATCCCACTCATAAATACTGAAAAAAGTGACAAGGTTAGCCACATTAAAGATAAAGAAAACACAATAATCACACAGCTGAACCAGGCGTCTGAAGCTTGGGGAGGCGATAACGCTGTTTTGACCTTCACCAGCGGCACCGGCTTCGGTACCTTCTGGGGAATGCTTTTGACTCCAAAGAAAATCGCTGAACAGGTGAATCCCTGGCTCAATCAATACCTGACACAGTTTTACCCAAATCAGCCCAGACCAGGTTTTGGTATCATTGCCATGGATTTCCCAGGATTTGACCTCATTCAAACTGTCATCAATTTAAATTTTTAGATTTTAGTCAAGTTCATTGTGCACAATAATGTGCTCGACAGGTGAATGGTTTGAATCTGATCGATCACTTTGAAATCCGTCCTGTATCTTTGCAAGCAAAAAAAGTAGGATGTTCCTTTTCAGGAAAAAAATGTAATTTCTTCTGTCTCTTTATTGATCTGAAACTTGTGTTTTTCGTTGATCTTCCATTAAACTGATTGTATACAACATGTAACGCTGCCTCAATAAACTCCTTTTCAATACACTGTTTGGATAAGTTTATATACTAACTTATATACTTTTATCTTAAGTAGAAGCAGCAATAAAACAATGTAAATATCCACAATTGCAAAACTGTCACTCTACATTTTGCATAACAGACCAAATGCAGCAACTGAGAATTTCTGAATAATTGCAAGACACATTATATTAAACATTATGTGGAACAGATTTCTTATATAAAATGTGTGTATTTTTTAATCAGTAATAACGATATCGCTGCAACTTGTAAAACCAGTTTTTCTTGTTTGACAAAGGTTTGCTTCCACACCCTTTCTTAGATACGAGTAATCAGACTGTTGTGCAAGTTTAGACTTAATATTTGTTTGCTTTTCTTCTCTGAGCACTAATGACCCAGATCTCTGCAAACTGAGATTTTAACTGTCGCAGTTTAATAGAAACACTAAGTGCACAAGTTAAAGTCCTTGATAAAAAAGTTCTAACAAACAAAACACGGATGAAGTTTGTGTCACTTAATCAGCAATCATGATACCATTAGTTGACTTTGTACTTTGTGTTTGAACAATAATGTTGCATTTAAGGGACACTTGTAAAACAAAGATGCATTATTGTTTAAATCTGCAGCAGCTAATCTCTTTAACAGAATGAGGTTGTGTTAAAGGAATCTGGACTCATGACCTTTTAGCTTCGAGCAACGACGCTGCGTGAGGTCGAAAGAGCATAAAATAAATAAAAATAACACTTATGTTTGTGTTTAGCTGAAAGGCTTCAGCTTCTATCTGGTTTCCAGATGGGGGGGGGGTTTTATTGGGTTAAACTTATTCATGTCCTTCATCTTATTTAAACAATACTTATGCAGTAAGGTCAATAACCCTTTATAAAGGCTACGCTATCTAAGTGAAGCCACTAAACTTGTTAGAGGATGTGAGTTTCATTACTGAACTCAGCAGATGAGTCGAACATCTTGCAAACTTGCCAGCTGACGAATCAAAACTCCCAGTTGACGCTGAACATTGCAGAACAGATGTGCAGCTGTGTCTTGTAAATCAGCGTGTCGGTGTGATGCAAATTCTGTGGAAATGTGACATAAAATGCCTGTAGAGAGCAGAGATTTGAGAACAATATGTTGTTGGTGCACAGCCATGATTCTGTAAAAAGGAACAAAGTGTTTCAGAAACAGGAGAACCAGCAAGGTTAAGATAATTAATCTTAAAAATTCACCTTCTGATTATTTCTTTCCCTCCACTCCTGTTTTAATATTCCTGCACCACCTCTGATGTTATGTACATTGAACTACTTTCATGGTCCAGTGGAGGAGGATGAGTTCTCCTGTTTCTGAGACACTTTGTTCCCCTTTACAGACTCATGGCTGAGAAACAACAACAGGCATTTTCTTGAAGAGTCATAAAAACAAGGCAACTGGACTAAGTTGAGTTTTGGGAAGACATTTCCCTTCTCATCCGAGAAGCTTCTTCAGTTCAAAAGGTCTGGCTGAAGGAAGCAGATATTCTTTGGAAGTGAAGAAGCTTCTCAGATGAGAAGTGAAATGTCGTCGTCCAAAACTCAACTTAGTCCAGTTGCCTTGTTTTTATGACTCTTCAAGATAATGATGACCTGGATG
>JAPZDV010000025.1:4906999-4923800 GCA_029814665.1 Acanthurus lineatus | reverse complement strand
ATTTCCTGATTATATTTAATATGTGAATATATGCTTTATGTTTTTTTTTAAGATTTGTATCTGTGGACACATTTTTTATGTTTTTCTCCAAAAAACAATTAATTTTTTCTCTTTTAGAGCACTGAAGACCTGGAACAAGCCAAAACAAAACTGGTGGATGATCCCAGTTGCTAAAATAATTCTCTGATTTGTATTCAGTCACTGTCATCCTGTGCATTTGAATTATTGATCGTATGTATAAGAATGTGAGTTACCGAAATGATCTATTAAGATTCTACTTTTTTCCTTGAAAGGGTTACTAAACATTACATCCACTAATATTAACAATGTCCTGTGTTATCTTGTGTATTGCATGCTCATGTACATTTCATGCACTGTTAATTACTTTTTTTTTTAAAAAAGGTCCAATTAATTACATTCTCTTATCATGTAATGTGCTTTACAGTAAGTAAAAGGTAAAAGAGTGGTTCAAGAACACGTGCGTTTTCATTATTGTTTTCTATTTTACAATATTAAAGCATTAAAAAAAGGATAAAGGCACCAAAACAAGAATTTGTTCTGTATTTTATTTGTATTTCTGCTGTCAGTTCATTAATCATTTGTTAAAAAAAGAAAAAAGCCTCTTGGTTGGACTCTAGATTATGAACCCTGATCCTAACTTATTTAATCTATTGCAACACTTGCACTAACATGCAGTTTTATGTCACTTCAGCACAACAGTAGCTATCTGATTTTTAACAAAATAAATTTATTTGACTTTTTTTTTAACAGGTACAGAACAGAACAGGTAAATAAACAGGTCAAGATCAAGGTCAAATTTATTTATACGAGACATTAAAAACAACTGAAAGTGCCTAAAAAGCTCAAAAATCAACAGAACACCAAAATCAATGAAAAGTTGGACATTTTGAGAAAAGAAGTGCTGATTGCTGTTTCTGTTTTCCTTGTTTTTACGTCTTTATGCTAAGTAATCTAAAAAAAAAAGAAAAATGCGAACCTGAAGAACCAAATTTATACAGTATTTCATTTCCTGATTGTATTTAGTGTATGAATATAAGCTATTTTTTCACAGATTTGAATTTGCAGACGCCTTTTTATGCAAAAATGGCATTTAAAAAAAATGGAATAATAATAATAATAATAATAATGATGATTATGATGATGATGATGATGATGTCACTTTTTGCTGTTTTCCTGTCAGTGTAGTAAAGACCTGGAAACTATGATACATGACTGTGATAACCATGTATGGAGATAAAAAGTAAAATTTACAGAAAACATAATTCAAAAGTTAAATAAACGAAGTGAAAACTAACATGTAAAATGTTGGCGAGGTGGAGATGGGTGGAGAAATCTGGACCCATGACCTCTGAACCTCTGGATTTGACTCTGAACGTCACTGCCTCCTTTTCTTTGTTTTAAAATCTAAGAAGGGAATTAAAAATCACAGCAGCAGTAACTGATCTGTGTTCAGCTGAATTATCACCAAAGGGTTAATATTTTTATAGCAGCACATTAGTGGGAGGTTCTTCCGGGAACAGCCTCCAGCTCCTTTCCTTCTTTTCCAAATAACAACTGCGCAACAGAAACACCATCAGGTTTTTGTCGGGTGCAGGACAAGAATCACTTTGGTTTCATCTACTCAAGCAAACAGGAAAAGGTAAGTCTTTATTTCTGTATTCTGCTCATTTAAACCTCACAGGAGGACAGATGAACCTGTTTGCAACATAATCAGGACAGAAAAGGTGTGTCAGGGGGGTTAAAACAATTAAAAAAACCTGACAAAAAACATAAATGAAAGCTATTCTTGATGAAAACAATCTGTGTAAATCAAAGGCAGGACTCTTTTTCTGCTCAGAGGCAATTTTTTTTAAATTTCATTTATTTTTATTCATATGCACAATAATAAAACAATAGAAAAAAATAATAATAGAAAGGCTCATGTTCTTTATTGCTGTTTGTATCTGACTTTAGAAAGGAAGCATAAAATATTATGAGGACCAAGAAAAAAAGAAGTAAAAAAAAAAAGAAAAAACAAAAGCAACATAAACAAGACAATAAATCCAGGAAGCTTACATACAACATGCATTAAACATGCAGCAATAACAACACAGAATCACCAACACACAAACATAAACACACAAATATGACACAATTGATCATAAGCGTGGGAGAATAAGTCCATTTTAAGTTTGTTGTTTGAAGTGGAAAAAGTTGTTATAAAGCTTTTGTAAGCAGCTACGTCCATAAGCAAAGTCATGGTAACCAGGGATCCTTCAGAAGCCACGCCCCCAAATTCATGGACTTGCCAAGGCAGCTGCATTTTAAGCCAACAGCTTAACTAAAAGAGAAAATTGGCAAAATCCTGAGCATTATGATAGTCATTATGATAATGAACCTCAACAAAGACTTCAACAAAAGTTAACTCATGTCCTGTTGAATATTTCTACAGACAGCTGCAACATCCTGAGGCAATGTGTCGTGAAAAAAAAAATTTATTGGGATAAAATCTCAGCCTGCACATTTAAATTAAAAACACACTCACACTTCTTAGTGCCAATCTGCAAAGCAATCGCAGGCAAATCAGCCTTCAGTACAATGGAAGTTACATTTTATGACGTGAATGTTATTTTTTTTAAATCTCTGCATGCATTTCATTCAGTGTGATGTAAATTCTGTGGAAACATGGTAGCGAGCCAGGAGGCTTTGCAGGAAATCATTCCCCACTGGGCACACACACACACACAGGCACACACACACACACACACAGCTGATACATGCATGTTTATGTAAAATTATCACATTTAAACTGGGTCAAAGGCTAGTTTAAGGTAAAAGGTTTAAAGTTTATTTCTTGTCTTTTTTCTGTCGACAGGAGCTGGAAGGATGTCTGTGTCTGTAGCCAAAGCCAATGGGGTCACTGTGCTCACTTTGACCTCTGACCCCCAAAGTTCTTGTCCTCCATTTTGCCAAATCTTGTGTGGCCTTTGCTGTGGCTCTAACTGCTGTTCTGTGTCTCCACTCCTGAAGAAGGTCCAGGGAATGTCTCAGTCTGTACTCGGGGTGAGTTAAAACCTCATATGTGTCAAGTTTCTCCGTCAATTTCAGCTTTAAAGTTTGTCTATATGGCACATCATTTTTTGTTCGGCACTTTTTTTCTCATTTATATCTAATTTTAACCTTGATTTTGCATTTTTACTGGAATAATGCAACTACAGACACATTTGTTAATGCCAGAGCCAGAGTCACACATTAATGTCTAAATTCATAAGTTATTTTTTTGTATCATAAATTTGTAAGAGATTTGTTAAAGAGAGTTTTTTATCCCCATTTCACTATAAATTTGCATTCAGATAATGTTCTGTTTTTTTTATTATATATTATATAATAAAATTTTTATTATATATATATTTTTTAATAAAGAAAAATCAAAACAACAGGGGTCCAGTCATGTTGTGCTCCACAAGGCTGTTCTGCAGTTATTTTTCCCCTTATCACCTGGTAACCAACACAGATGTTGTGTTTTGTCCTTCGCAGACTCTGCATATTATGGTGGGGGCGCTCACCATTGGTCTTGGAGTGCCACTCACAATGAGTGAAGCCCATTATTTCTGGTTGGGAGCAATGGTAAGCAAGCTTTTCCTAAAAAAGTATTTTTTCCCTTATAAAAAATTTCTATCTTTACACTTACAAGTCTCTAACGATGCGTAAAAACAAACACTTTGAAGGGTCAAATTACAAAATCCATAAAAGGGCTCAGCCATAATTCCTGTGGGCAAAATGCAACTGCACTCTTCCTGCTCTGACATGCCAAAATATGACATGTGAAAAAGGTCTATTTTCATAACCTAGTTGAAAACATTTCGTACAGCCTCATCATCTATCGATTTGATTTAACTTGTGAAACTAAGCTGGTGTACATAGTTAGCATTAAACCTGCTTAGCATGGGCATTGTTAGCATGTTAGCATGCTGGATAGGACATGATGAGGGTCACCTAGTTTTCCCCTTGGTCCTCAAAATAAAGGGATGCTACATACTGGTTAGATATTTGAAATAACTTATAAGTTAGTATTTGGGAGGAAAAAAAAAAGGAAGTTTAAATATGTGTTTTGTCTTTTTTCTAGTTTCTGTTATTTGGCATCGTCTGCATTTTGTCTGAGAAGTGCCCAAGTCCAGGCCTGGTGAGTCATTCAACTTTACACCATCTGCACGTCATCTTGCATTTTTACTTCAATCTCTCAATTTTAATTCCATTTTAAGACAAATATCCCTGCACATCCACACTTTTTCTCATGTTTATGTACAACATTTTCAATAGTGCCATACTCACAATCAATATTACAATATAATTTTCAACAGTTTTTTTCAATAGAGAGGACAGAAAAACCTGCTTCATGGCGCTAACAGAATTAATTAATACAGGCCACTTGGTGGTTTTCATTGCAGGGTTAAAAATGTAGGGGCATACAGGGGTAAAGCAGCATGTGGCTTTAAATTTATAAGAGTTTATTTCATGCTGTTTATTGCCTGGTGTGGATTTGTGTTTGGTTTGGCTCAAAAACTGACATTTTTTGCTTGTTTGTTTGTTTTAGGTCATCCTCAATGTGATTCTGAATCTAGCAGGAGTTGGTTTTGCCATTGCAGCCATCGTACTCCACAGCATCAGTATAGTTATTCCAAGGCTGTGGTGGTTGTGTAATACTGAAGATGATTACTACAGTCCGCACCCTACGACATCTCATCTGGAGGAGAGGATGAAGGAGGAATGCATTGAGGGCAAATTTATGATTCTGGTCAGTGTGAAAAATGTCATTTGAAGAGTTATAAAGCTGTATAACTGATGAAACTGATGCTAATTGTGTAAAATAGAAACTAAAATTATTTTACAGGTATTGTCTTAAAAAGTTAGCATCCATGATTTCCATCTCCAGATCTCTATATTAAGAACCTCTCAAGTTATTTTTATTGTGATCAGACTTGAATAATTGTTAATTATTGAGCAAAAACTGCAAAAATAAGAGATTTTTCAAAATCTTGACAAGATCTATATCATGAAGAGCGAGTCCTACAAGGCATGGTATTCAGCTCCAATTAAAAACAAAACAAATAAATTTTGAGTAAACACTGTGTTTTTCCTGTCCAATCAGGAGTTGGAGACTTGTATCCTTGTTCTGCTGATTATCCTGTCAGTCCTGGAGCTCTGCGTCACCATCAGCTCTGCTGTGATGGGGATCAAAGCTCTCAGGAGCACCGAGAAGAAAGATTACAAGGTAGAATCTGCAAAATCATCTCTCTGTCTATATGTTTAACATGTTGTTTTACCAGAAATTCACATTAAATAAACAAGTACATTAAGAAATTCTTTTGAAAGGCCATATGCAAATTAATCTTAAACTCTAGAAAAATCTCATTATAAACACGAACACACAATATTTGTTAAAAAAAATTAACTTTGCTGAAATTGTATAATGTGCTATTCTTGAGAATTTAAGTATGTCAGAACTTTAATGTGCTTTTCTGATATTGTTTTTCTTTCCAGTGCACTGATGGACCAGAAGACTACAAACCACTACTGAACGAAGTTACCAGTAATCCCATAGTCTAAATAAAAAACTCTGCTTGGTCATAATATGTTACTGCATGTACTTTAGCATCAAGGCTTTGCATAAGTTCAGCTAGTGAGTCTCTGTCAAACTTTCATCAGATGAACCTTACAAATATCCACACAGGTTCTGGTAGTAATCTACAATAGCTGTATAGACGACTGCTGTCCATTTTATTCTTTTTGATGTTTTTAGTCTGTTTTTCTATTATGTAACATCCTTTACATTCAGTGAGTCTGTAAGCATATGTATGTGTCATTGGTGGATTGTTTGCTATTTTACATTATTTTAAAATAATGCAAAAGAAATTGAATGTTACATGTTACATGTTACAGCAATGTCTGTTTTTCCACCAACAGTTTCATAACTAGCTGTGCTTTTTCTGTACAAAACTTTGAGGTGAAGACAATTATTAAAAATTTGAAAATCATTTCATTCCTCTTTCTGTAAATGCTTTTTTTTTTGCAAATATGTGATTTAATAAAATGATTAAAGCCAATCTGCTCAGTGATGTTAATCAAGTTTATGTGGACTTCCTGAAGAAATATACTTTATGTATGTGGTGCTGCTACTACTGAGTCATTGAGGGGATCCAACTCTTACCCAGTAATAAAAATAACTACTTTAGTATTTTGACTCCTGAAGACTTGATTTTAAAATTAAAATTATTTTATTACCTAGATATTACAGCCACCTTTGATTATAAAATACCGGTAGTACTTATATGTTTCAATATTTAATGCTAATAAATGGCTCTTCTTATTATTAAGGTGTTAATTTTTTGTTACCTATCATTAGACTTTTATTATAATAATGTCATTTAAACTGAACACAACACAATATAATTTGTTAATCACAACTATATCATGAAAATAAACTGTCAACTAAAACTCTATGTTTCTCACAGCTCTTTTTGTGTAACTATAATCGATCTGAGAGTGTTCACAAAAATTCGTGTTCAGCTGAACGAACAGTAAAGAGTTAAGTTGTTTTTATGGCCTCCACATGTGGGATGGCACTTCTGGGAACAGGTTTGCTCAATTTCCCCCATCCGCCCCACTTTCCCAAACAATAACTGCGCGTCAAACGTACTAAGAGGTTTTGTTTTTAATCGTTAAGCTTTTGCTTCAACTCGAACTCACACAAAAGGTACGTTTTTATTCGATATTCGACTTCTAAAGTTATGACAGTCTCTGTTTATGGTCCAGTGACGTTACTGATATCTAACAAAATAAACAAATTTAAGCTGTTAACTGCTCGTTACGTCTTTTAAAAGACGAATTTCTCACGTTCCAACTCACCGGATAATATTTAAACTTCTTGACAAAATCTCAGGGGAGAAATGATGTTTGTCTGGTGGACCTAAATCAAAACACATGACTTAACATCCGCGTTAAGCACTTGAAATACACCATGTCAGATCCAAGATGGCGCCTAGCATCCTCTTTGCCCATCGACTTCAGGGTTCAGAGGCAACAAGCTCAGTGCTGCCACGCGTGGCTGGGAGCTTTATTATCACAATACTTACATAGGATTATATTAAACTATAGCAGTATTTGACAGAAATGCTATTAGATCTTCCCGGAGTTAGGACGAAGCCCGTTTTTTGTCTCATTTTAAAGGCCAAAAATAAAGTTTACAGTACAATAAGCTTTCGACCACCGGTGGCAGCACTGAGCACACTGCTGCGCAGTTAGCAACATTCCGCTGAGCAAGAGAAGAAGACGCAGGGCGTTCTCTAGGAACGTTGAGTTTATTTATTTAAAATTTTGAATAAGTCTGTTTTCTTTTACATCGACCTTTTAAATCTCGGTACGTTTGGAGAACAACCACATAAAATATTTTTTCTCGCAAATGTCTCGCTTTTTCCACTTTGTTTGAGGTCTTACAGTTGCGTTGTTATACTTAATATTTAGTTTTCCAGGTAACTAACTTCCTGTTAGCTAATTATTCTGATTTTAATTAGGTTAATACAGCGATAACGTTAATAGTCCTATTGAGTAATATGAAACAGATAAGTAAGTTCGGAATATTCAGCCTCTTTATCAAAGGTATTTAAATTAAAATTAAACAAGAGGGTGCACTTTGTATTAAACTGCAAACAAACACATAAGTGCTAGCTTAGATGATTGTTACAGACCTTGTCCCGAAGACCTTTTTCATGATATAACAGAGTAAGTGTAGCTTGTCTCCATCCTGTTTTCCTCCTGCCAGTTTATTAGGTACACCGAGAAAAAAAACAACGCCATCTTATTAAAACAACAGTCTAAATAACGCAAACACCCGCACTAGTTAGCCTCAGTGATTGCTGCACTTCAATGTGGTAGACTCCCTCCATACATTTGAGGATTTCACAAGAGAAAGATTCAGAAAAGAAAAGTAACAATCAAAGCAGCTTCACATCCTTATTTCAGTTCCTAGCTTTGTCAGCCTCTGAAACTGCTGACAGTGTATTTCTTCTGCAGTATAACAGCCCAGCCTGATGACAAACCTGTATTTCATCAGATCCATCCTGATCGGTCACTTACACTGTCTTTTAAACATTATGCGTCTCCTGATGTCTCCCTCTAAAATGACATTTATGCATTTAATTTGGGGAGTGACCTCTAACCTGCATCAGGAATAAGGACATATATCATAATGCACTATAACAGCCTCCAAAAATCACATTTTAATTAAGTAATTAGTTCATTACAATGTTTTTAATAAAATATATTAACAGTCAACACCCTTTAACCCCCCTCATATGAGCATGAATGAAGTTTCTTGTGTTTGAAATGACAAGGACGAATAACACAAGTTTAAGAAAATACATTTTTTAAAATAATGTTATTTATTATTTGTTATTATTTTATGCACTATTGTGGAAACTGTGTTGTGTGCACATGTTTTAACAGCCGTATTTTAAACTGAGTTTCAGGTTTGAAATAAACATGACAATGATTTAGTAAAAAAATAAATTAAGTTAGTTCTTAATTATCAAACAGTATTTCATCTCGTAGTTTCAGGCATAAAAAACAGCAGCCATATTCAGATTGAGCAGATTTAAACTCTGTTGTCTCTTGTTTCTGTCTGCAGGAGCAGGCAGGATGTCTGTGACCATGTCCAAAGCCGACGGAGTCACTGTGTTCACTCTGACCACCGACCCCCAGAGTTCCTGCCCTCCAATTTGCCAAATCTTCAAGGGTCTTTGCTACAGCCCTGTGCTATGCTCTGTGTCTCAGCACCTGAAGAAGATCCAGGGAATGTCTCAGTCTGTACTGGGGGTTAGTTACAACCTCATATGTTACTGATTCCTCTGAGAGAGTGTTTACGTTACACTGCCACGACTCTTTACCTGCTTTCAGGTAAAGTTCTGAGTATAGTTGCATTTTAAAAAATGTCATGTAACTATGAGAAGAAGTAGTCCAATAACAGCACAGTTTTTCTTTCCAATACAGTGTTACCTGGTAACTGTTGTCATATTAAAGGTAGTAAAGGGGTTCATATTGTGTTTTCTCCTCCACAGGCTCTGCACATCATGGTTGGGTTGCTCAACATCGGCCTCGGAGCGATCCTCTGTAGCACTGGCGGTGGCTCTTGGTATCAAATGGATTTTTACCTGTATCCTTACTGGTTGGGAGGACTGGTAAGTCAGTATTGTAATTGTTTTTTACTGGTATGTAACTATCATTTTCCTGACAAAACTGAAATCACTATAATTATATGTTTCTTGGTAAGCAAGCTTGTTTTACATCTGTTTGCGTGTGAAGGCAATAACAACTTTACTTGGCTGTTAGAGTTGCCCCCTGACTTTTTCTTTCATATTTAACCAGACTTTGTATGTGGTCTGTGGTTGTGACCAAAGTGTGGGGATATTTCCTGGCATTACACGCTTCCTTATTCAGAGTTAGTCTTCAGATCTGTACATGTGCTTTTGTTCATCAGGTCCCGCAGTATTACAGATTTGTTTTCAGTATTTGTTGTCCTTATTAAAACCCATTTAGTTCTTTTTGCACTTTGAGTGTCTTGTTTAATTTTTGAAACTATGAATGAAATCATTCCCTCTGTTTTGACACTTTGATTGAGAGACAGTTCCTCTCAGTTTGCAATGTTTGCTGCTCCTCTTCAATACCTGCATTGGTGGGATTTTGCAACGATTAGGTAGCCTCACTCGACAGGTTTAATAATGATAACATGGCTGCATTACAAAACAAAATCTGCTTCTCTGAAAGATTTTATTCATTATCAGTTTGATTATAATGCTCGACATATTCAAATATAATTTTAAAAGTTTCTAGCCCTTCAGGAGGCTTTTCATGTGTAAACCCTCATTCAGCAGCGTTGAATAATTTTAATTGCAAATATATATATAAATTTTAGTGTTTTCTCTCGATGAAAAGGAAGTTAAAAGATTTTGTTTTCTGTCTTTTCTCTAGTTCATTTTTTTTGGCTCGATGTGCATTTTGTCTGAGAAGTGCCCAAGTCCATGTCTGGTGAGTAGATCCACATTATTGTTCATTTTATTGTCCTCTCTCATTCTTGTCTTTTTTTCAAGTAAAATAAAACAGGGGAGAATTTTGTCTTCGTCTCACACTTCTTCAGTATACATTACATTTTTTTTTAAAGTGCAGAATGTGCTCAAGTTCAGTGTTTTGCTCCAAGGCACTTTGGCAGAGATGCAGGTTGCTAAGTTGAGCCTCAGTGACCCTCAGTGTGGCATCGAATGTGACTCTTTAAATAAATGTGTTGTTTGTTTCCCCATGTGTTTTTATGTTTGTTTGCACATAAACTGAGAAGTTTTGTATTTCAGGTCTGCCTCAATGTGATTCTGAATCTAGCAGGAGTTGGTTTTGCCATTGCAGCCATCGTACTCTACGCCATCAATTTGTCAGAAATAGGATTCTGGTGGTTGTGTCGTGACTATAATAGATATTACGACTACAGTAGCGACTACGGAACAACAACTCCATCACCTCATAAGGAGATGATGGACAGAGGATGCTTGGAGGGCAAAGAACTGCTTGTTGTAAGTGTGGAAAATTTCACGTCAGTAGTGTTTACTGTGAGTACTGATGATTTTTAAAACAGAGAGATCAATTTTTTTTACAGATTTTGTCTTAAAAGTTAATATTCACAGTTACTATTTACAGAATTGTAACAGATTTATTATGAAAATTAGTTTACAGCATACTTCATACAGAAAAAAATAGTTTGTCAAGTAATTGTTGAAGTCATTTAACAAAAAATACTTGCCAAAAGGAACTTGATTCTAGTTTCTTCAATGTAAAGTTTCTGAACTTTTCTGAGTTTTATATAACCTGAATATTTAAAGGTTTTTGACTCCTGGTCTGATTTAATCAGTCACAAAAGGACGTCCCTATGTACTTAGAGAATGGTGATGCCCAGACTAAATAACCAGTCATCACCAATCAACCTCCGAGCTGTCAGAGTGTTTGACCCTAGTGTGATGCATTTTGCAACAACTTACAACATTAAAATATGCTCATGTATGATAGAAATATTTACAGTAGCAGTTAAGCTAAAATTCCCAATCAGGTCAAAGATTGATGGATAACAAAAGTGTTGTCTTGTAATTGTTGGATAAAAAGTCCTAAACTACTAATCATATGCTATTTTTAAAAAAAAATAAAAACTGCTGGCTTTAAACTTTCAAAGCCTACACTGTTTTTGTGACTGTTTTTGTGTTTTTCTGCAGATGCTTACGCAAAGCATCAACGCTGTGCTGATCGTCCTGTCGGTCCTGGAGCTCTGCATCACCATCAGCTCTGCTGTGTTGGGCATCAAAGTGTTGAGGAACAAAGAAAAGCAAGAAAAGCAGGTAGAATCTTGAAAAAAAAAAGCTAAACATCTCTTTCGTTCTGTTCAACATGAATTTGCCCAGGATGTGATCATTAAATACAGATCTTTTCTTTTATGCAACATTTTGTTTGAATGTTTTTGTTCCTGTTCTGAATTTTTTAACGGCTTTTAGCAAAAAAATATGTATACTTAATTTTACTGCAAAAATAAGGTGATCCCTGCAGGAAACAGAAGCAGTAACTTTCATGATTGCATTGCATTAATACAAATTGAAGATGTGCTTTTCTTAAAGATTATAATGTGTCAGCACCTTTTTATCTGCTTTTTTAATTCTTTTTTTTTTTCTTTTAGTGCGCTGATGACCCAGAACAATTCAAACCACTGCTGGAGGAAGTCACTAGTGACCCTGCAGTCTAAATAAAAGTCTCTCCTTCATGCTCTCAGTTGCTGTAAACTTGTGTATCTACATCGTTGACTGTATGTATCTCAATGTCAATGATGAATATGGAACTTCAGCTTAAAGGGTCTCTGCCAAACTTCATCTACAAGGGAACTTACTTATATTTGCACTTCTATTTTAATCTTTGGTAATAATCTGTGCTAAAATTATGCTGTGATGCATTTCGTTTTTATTGTTTTCTCTACTATGTTTTTCTGTCAAGAAAAGTACTGGGGAGGAAAAGAGTTTATGCACTTGTGTGTGACACTGATAAATTGTTTGTTCTTAACACTGTATTTTTACTTGTTTGTTTTCTCATGCAAACTTTTGGATGAAAACAATCACTTTTGAATTTTTTTTTCTCTTTTTGTAAATGCCACTTCAAGTCAAAATAAAATTTTACTTCTGGTCCAGTTTGCAATTTATTCAAGTGTTATTTCAAAGCTTAAAGCCTCCAGTGCACATGCAGCGAAAATGGAGGACATGCTGGATTTTAACAGTAATTCTGTTTGACAGCTTCCTCCTGCACCACTCACTTTTATAGGGCTTTTATTTTGAAACAAAAAGTGGAACGACCTTATAGGAAGTCACATTTTTGTTGCTGCTTACTGAGTTGAGGCTGCTGACAGAGAAACCTGACAGTGGAAGTTACTGCATCGAATCATTAACAGGTGAGTTCTCGTTTTTTATTGTGAACTTTTTTACAAGACAACATGTTAAGTGAGCTCTGAACTGGTATATGGATATTTGTTAATGGTAAAATCTGTCAAATATTAGTTTCATTATATTGTTTCTGTGGTCTGAGTGACAGAGGTTAGCTAAGGGGAAGTGATTTAGATGAAAAAATTATGATAAGCAACAAAGAAAGTGCTGCATTCTCTAAACTAGTTAAGTTTACCCAAAAAAAGAGAAGTAACAAACCATCCAGATGAAAAAGCTTTATTTTTGTGTCTTTGCAAAAATATTTAGAAGATTGTGCCAAATTTAAATATAAAGTACAAATTATGACCATGTGCCACATACTTTTGATGTAATGTGTATTAGATGTCTTCATGGAGAAAACACATCAAGCAGGTCAAAAACTGAATCAAACAATGCTTTTACTTTGGTATCTAAAGCTTTGCTTCGGTATCTCTGCAGCATATTTCGGAGTTGCTAAATAACAAACTTCCAGCAAGGAACAATAAGTATAATCTTTCTCCCCACAACCACATTGTAATACAACTGCATACTTGGATTTGATAGTGTTGTTGGTCGATACCAGTGACTCTCTGTTTACTTTGCCAGGTGTTGAGGCTTGAACACATTCATAGACTGACCCATTGTCCTCCTGCACACACACACACACCTGAAACATAAAATGTGCATGTTTCTTTTCTGGTTCATCAGTTACATGGGAACATGTTGAATTATGGTACTTATGACTTATGGTAAAAGCTCTTAAGCTTGTTTTGCATGTGTTTTGCATGTGCAGGTCCGTGAAGATGCCCAATCCTGTCTTCAAACACAAGGAAGTGACAGTCGTGGCTGAGGCGGCTGACGGTGAGAACATGTTTCCATCTTTGTGCCAAATCCTGAAGGCTCTGTGCCGGGATCTGCATCGCTGCTCGACAAATCAGAGGCTGATGGAGAAGACCGGTATCCATCCTGCTCTTGGGGTGAGACACACACAAACACACACACACACAAAGCTATTGATCTTAGATCTGAAGATATTCAGTATGTGACGATGAGATTAATCGTTTTGGACCTTTTGCAGACTGTGCAGATCATGGTGGGGCTGTTCAACATTGGACTTGGGCCTGGACGAACCAGCACAAGTCCTGGCGATCTGACCAGCCTGGGAGCTGCGTATTGGCTGGGTGCTGTGGTAAAATATATCTATAATACCATGACGGCAGATTATCGTCATGCTCATTGGCTGTTAAGTTATACTTGGGTATTGGTTATTTTTACACATGCAGGGAGTTAAACAGAGATATTATTGAAGGACACAAGTGAGGAATTTTGTTCTATGATAACAGTTTCCTGATTTATACAATAGTTTCTGCATGATTGTCACTGATATGAGCTTTCTGCTGATCTCTCGTCAGTTCATTGTGACTGGAATCATGTCCATTCTGGCCGGACAGTTTCCTTCTTCCTGTTTGGTGAGTAGAGAAAAATCAAACTCCATCGTCGACCAAAAGGAAATAAAGAACTAAACTGAGGTGATATTTTTTCTCAGATGGGCTTCACTGTGTTTATGAACATCGCCGGAGCCATCTTTGCCGTCACCGCCGCTGTGCTGTACGCCATTGACCTGTCTTATGCTTCTATCCTCTGGATGTGTGACCGCAGTGGGAACGATGCTGATTATAATGAAGATGCCTGCAGACAGTTGGCACTCTTTGCTCAGGTAACTGGTATCAGGTAACTCACACAGGTGGAAAAAGTATTTAGAGGCTTAATTTCAGAAAAGATGCTGATGCCACACAGTAAAAACACTCTATTACAAGTGAAGCTCCTGCATTTAAAAATGTTACTGAAGTAAAAATAAGTATAGACAGGAATATTTTATGAATTTAAACGTACACAAAGCAGAAAAATGGTTTTATTACTGCCATATTGCTATATTTTGTTAGAATATTAGATTTAGTTAATTAAGTATGGAACAATTTGCTGATTATTTCCTTTATTAATCAATTACTTGTTTAGTTTTCTTCTGAAAATAGTGAGAAATACTAACATAATTACCCCGAGCTCAAAGTGAGTCAATCACAACGCTTTGTTTTGTCAAACCAATAAAACCAAGTTGAAATCAGCAAAATTACCAGTGAATTTAAAAGTTAAATCATTCAAAGGGAAAAGCAGCAAGTCCTCACATCTCAAAAAGTTTAACCTTAATAAGTTTTTGCTAAAATAATGACTTCAATAATGAGCAAAAATAATTGCCCAATTTTATTTTTCAATAACTTAATCAAAACTTAATGCAAAATGTTCACTTTTCTTTACTTTTTATCAACTTTTTCTTTACTTTTAAATTAAAGTTGTTAGATAAATGTAATGTAGTACAAAGTCCAATATTTGTCTCTAAAATGTAGTGGGGAAAAAAGTATACAGTAGTATGCAGTGAAAGTACTCAATTAAAGTACTAGTATCTCTATTGGTAGTTAAGTAGAGAATGAGTAAATCTACTTAGTTACATTTCACCAGTGCAGTCGGGCAGTACGAGTACACTGCTAAGACTTAGAGTTTGCTGTCCAACTTGCTGATTTGATTTGAAACTGTATTTTTCACAGTTTGTAAGTGTGTAAACTCATTTAAATTTTAGTTTATATATTTTTTTATTGACTTATATTTAGAAAAATGTTTTAATTTCTCTCCCATCAGAGCATGTTGACGTACATGGACGCCTCGATGATCTTCATGGCTGCTCTGCAGTTCTTTTTCAGTATCAGAGTTGCTGTTCTGGGCATCAAGGCTTTGACCAGTGAGGTGAAAAAAGGTATGAAATCTGAAAATAAAGCACATGAGTTACACATGGATTACAGAATATCCAGAAGGTGAAGCAAAGTATTAAAGGTAGGAGCAGTAAAAGCTGCTGGAGCAACAATAATAGAATAACAGGGATTTAAAGTAGAAGCAGCTGCGTTTCTGCTGCAGTATTAAATATTTGCTGTGTTAAATTCAATAAAGAGTCACATTGCAGAATTCTTAACTTTATCCAGTGTTTGTTTTATTGAAGCCAACCTTTTTTTTTTTGTGCAAACAGGCTGGCAGAAGTGTTGAAGATCAGCGGCCTCAGCTGAAGGACGTCCTCCTCACCTTAAAACCACTTCAGCTAAACACATGAATGATCAAAAATATGCTTCACATCACTGTAATACACGAGCTTTTACATACAGCTTACTTGCTAAAAGTAATTAAAACTGCTAGATATCAAGGACATCACTGTTTTTTGCCAATCTGTGTGAATTAATTGTTTCTCTGTCTGCTTCTGAATCATTTTTGAATTAAAGCTGCTCAAAGAAAAACTATTTAAAATGTTTTTTTTTCAGTTGTAATTTTTCTCTGATGAGTTTCCATTCAGTTGAGTTGTATTACAAAAGCTAAATACTTCAAAATAAAACCAAAGCTATAAGCACTGATGTCACCAGAGTTAGATGAAAGTGTAGGTTTTTATGGTTTAGGTGTGGTGGCAGTTTAAATTGCTAACGTTTGTAACAGAGATTTTATTACTTTCAAGTTCATAAAAAAATGATCCCACACAAAGTGACGGATGCATAAGTTAAACTCTCCACATCCTTATTAGCAGTTCTAAGTGGCTCAAAAAATCACTAAATAACTCAATTTTAATACTTAAGATGCTCAAATTAGGAACTTATGAAGGTTTACAGATTTATTTTTGCCCTTAATAGACACATCAACAACTGATCATTCATGCAAAAGTAAAAACCTATTTTATTTTGACATTGTAGGTGTAAACAAACTTGAAACGTGCTTGCAATCAGTGTTTAGCATTGCAAAGATTTTGTTCCCAACTAGTTAGTTTTTTAAAATTTTTATAATGTATTAGCTATAATGTGTTAGTTCACATTGTCATGGCAAAAAACACTTAAAAGTTTCTATATTTTAATTTGCAGTAAAACTTTGTGATTTGTAGTAAGATAAAGTGTTTAAAACATTTGAATTTTGCTGTTAAATAATGTGGTTGACACAACTGTTTTCAGCAAACTCCAACTCTTAATATTTTTGACTACAAGAAGCAAGACTGCACTTTTTTCATAGATAAAAATTTCAGACTACTTATGTGTAGAAAATCTGAAATAAAGCTATACTGATATTTGAGCAGTAAAAAAATTACCACAGATAAATGATACGGCATATATTGCAGAATTATACTGTTTGAGAAAGCAAAAAATGTTTATGTGTACTTTTGAAATTGTAAAACAGTACACATGAAAATAAATGAT
>JAPZDV010000025.1:4857240-4902661 GCA_029814665.1 Acanthurus lineatus | reverse complement strand
AGATTAACATAAACGAAATGACACATGAAAACTTCCTTCCAGTCAATAACAAAACTAAATATTATCTTTTCGGGGGTTATCAGCTCAAAATAATCCCAAGCCATGGAGCGTTTCTAACTAGAAGAAGCCATTGTTGTGTAATTTGAAGATTCAAACACAGAACAGGTTGGGAAACGATGTGTTTGTTATATTCTCCTTTTATTTGTGACAGTGCGCCAAAAGGCTTCAAACTGTTTCATCACGTATGAACCGTTCAAAGCTTCAAACGTCATCAATCACGTGATCGGCATTGTTTGACACGCGCTTCACGAAGGTGAAACAAGCTTCGAAGCGTCAGTTTCAAACGGGCCATCCCTAGTAAAAGTATTTCTTTCGTTTTTTTGTGATGAGAGAAGCAGAACTTTTCTTTTTTTTTTTTGTCAATGCATTGCTTTATTAAACAGACACAATTAGCAGAACTATTTTAAAAGCACAGAGGACTTAAAGGCCTGATGACTTCCTAGAGACTGAAATAAATAAATGAAATATGACCAGTTTTGCATAAATCTGATTTGTTTTCAGCGGAATACACCGTTTTATTTCACTGTACCGTCCGCTTTCCTCTCCTCAGTTCGTCGCAACAGGAGTGATTTCAGTCCTGGTCGGCCAGAGTCCTGCTTATTGCTCGGTAAGTGAAGACTGACGCCCTTTCAAACATGCATCCCTTCGTGTTGAGCTAATGGCACTTTAACACGATCAATGCAGACGGCAGGCAACACAACTCACATCTGCACTGACTGCTGCCAGATAAACATAAAGGCTGCAGCAGCACAAGGTTAAACACACACACACACACACACACACACACACAGAGTTTATATGCACATCTGCTTCGACCTGCAGATTACTGCATTAAATTTTATACCACAGTCATTAACATCAGCTTGATTTGAGTTGTTGAGGAGATTCTTTGAATATCAGATTAATCAGTGAGGTTTATTTTTACCTCACAGCCATGAATTTTAAAAAAATGATGCAAAAACAATAAACTTAACCAGCAGCCTCCTCCCTTTTTATTCATGAAGTTTATTATTTATTCAGTTTAATTAATATTTATCTAAACACGGTGCGACGAAAAGTCATCACCGATCAACAGATGGACGATGTTTCACACTGAAAAAAACTGATGGAAGTGTGTAAAAATAAAACACACACACTGTGAAGAAGCACAAACAGTAACAGAGTGTTTCCTCTCAGGTTTGCTTCGCTGTGTTTATGAACATCGTCGGAGCCGTCTTTGCCATCGTCGGCATTGTGATGTACGCCATCGACCTGGGAGACGTCTCTTTTTACGGCATGTGTGACCCGAGCAGTCCTGGTAGATACGATGATGACTGCATAGATGTGGCTTATTTTGCCCAGGTAAGCTCGCTTTTAAAGCATCGAGCTGCTTTTATGCTGCGTTTTCTCTAGTTATAACCAAGATATATCCAAAATTTACCTTTAAACTTCTCTGCTCTGTTCATTATTTCAATGCAAGGTGCTCCAAGGTGCATAGATTCATTAAAACACTGGAAAAAGAAGACTTAGCATTTTCTAAAAGCAGCTGTGCACTGCAGATTTTAGCAGAAGTCTTCAGAGGTGTTAATTATGCTTTTGTCAGGTGCTATTTTCAGCTGCGGATTCATACACATTTGGCGCTCTTTAGGATTCAATGCAGCAGTTCTGTGTTTGTGTGACTGACTCAAAAATAAACTACAGTGTGTGAGTGTGTCAACAGTGTGGCTTACTGGTGTGTTTTTAGTAATTTATGGACAGTAATGGAGCTTTATGGAACAGAGGAACATAAATGAAGCATATCAGGCTTTGTACGCAGAGGACAACTTATTGTTTACATCTTTAAATGGGATTTGGGACAAAAATATAAATTTTTTTTCCAGCTTTGTCATTAAATTTTAAACATGACGACACAATCATATAGTAATGTCCCTAAAAATGTCATTTTAAAACTGACTCCAGCAGTTTTTCAGGGCAGAAATCTCTGTGTTGAAACATTAATTTGTACAAAGTAAATCAGTCATATTTTAATTTAAAGATGAAGTTTAAATCCTGTTTTTGAATCAAATTGAATGTGTACTCATTCGTAATTTCTTGTCTGAATCAGCGCATGTTGAGGGCCATGGACATCACCATGATCGTCCTGGCCGTCCTCCAGCTGTGCGTCTGCATCAGCTTGTCTGTTATGGGCTTCAGGGCTCTGGTCAACAGGGAGAAGATCCAGGTGAGAATGAAGACAAACACATCAGATCACAGCTCGAGTTAAATCATCTTTAACAGTACTTGTAGTCTTCTTAGTAGCTTTTAAACTAGCAGCATCAGTAGTAGCAGCAGTATTTAAGGTAGTATTAGGTGAATTACTGTCTGTACTGTTGGTATAATGTGAATGAACCTTTTTGTGCTGTCACTTGATGAAACTTCCCTTTCGTTTTGTGTCAGCAGGTCAACTCAGATGTTGAGATTTACCAGCCGGTGCCGGTCGAAGTCCTCATGACCAGTCCTGGTGCTTAAAACACGAAGCAGTGCGAGTACAGATCACAGGCAGTGTAATAAGTGGACTGATCTGTCAGGTGAGAAAGTGAGTGAGGCCGCTGGTTGCAAAAAGATGCGTCTGACTGTGTGTGATCTTATGAAAAAAGACCATTTTACCTCAACAAAAAGTTTCTTAATCAGTTTCTGATCTCGGTCCCACAGTTGCAGTTACTCTGCAAAACAGCATGATGTTCAGTTTGTAACTTAATGTCCCTTGTGGAGTAAAAAAAAAGATGATTTAAAAAGATGATAAGTCACATGACCTCGAGTTCTCAGTCAGGTCCAATCAGAATAGAAGCCCAGTGATGCTGATCTTCCCTAGTGCCACCCTTTTTGTCAAAATTTGGTAATTTCTGGCTCAAAATACAAGATAAAGGCAGCCATGAAACTGTGCTAACCAGCGAGTGACATCTTGGAAGTTTCTGTCCATTATTTATTACACAGTCTGTGGTACAAATAAGCAGCACGTCTTTGTAATCCAACATGTATCAGCTGAAAATAATCAAAACTGCTTTTTCACAACACTGCAAACATTTACTCAAGAGTCTTGCTCAATGTAGTTTAACATGTGTTACACATTTTTTTCTGTCAGCTTGAAAGTGGTGTAAACTTGCTTGAATAAAGACATAAAACTTGTGAAAGCTGTTTTTTAAAGTTTTCAGACTCTTTTTTTTCTCAGATTGGAGTTTATATCACTTTAAATGAGGAGTGTGATTTCTCAACATCTTGGCAAATAAAAAGCAAAACTATCATTATGGAAGCTGCGGTTGAAGTTTACCGGACGGGATGTGGAGTTCAAGGAGAAACAGGAGTAAAATACTGTGGAGGAGAAAAAAAGAGGAACTGAAACTGAAAATAAAAAGGATGTTGAAACTTAATATTTGCTGAGTTGACTTGCAGGAGTAGTTGTACTTTAATTGTCTGTCTTCTGTGGTGATGAAACTGCAGGTGAAGTTGCAATAAACTTGATTTTAATGAAATCTTCAAACTATAAATATGAGAAACAGAGTCACAAAAACTGACTTTAAGTAATTTTTCAAGCCATGTTTGGTGTCATTGTCATTCATTTTGTCAACATGTAATGATGATGTTCTCCACTAGGTGGCGTTCAATCTCTTAAATTCACTGAAACACACTCAGTGTTTCTCACCTGCTGAACTGTGACTTTGTGTTTTTTCAGCCATGTGCACTGTTTTTATTATTGAGGTAACAGTGACTTTAGATACACAGACTCCATTTCCAAACTCTGCTTAATTCAATGTGAATTTTGGATCAATTTGTAATAATGATAAACATTTTATTGACCCCTGAATCCCTACAAAATGTCAGTGCAGCATTTTTGTCGATTAAATACATAAGTATTTAAGCTTTTTGCTTGATCTTTATAGATATTTTTCATATTTCCAGTCTTTAAACTTCAGTGATAAGCTGAAGGAAGAAACATAATGAAAGACAAATATTATTAAAGGATTTGCATCAAATTAAAAGTTATGGGAATCTCATAAAGACCACTGGGTCATCATATTGTCTTTATCCTCACAGGAGAAACAAAACAGAGTGTTTAAACGAACAGTTTTTAAAGGTTTCTGTCTGAACGGAGGATAAACTGATTCAGTCTGACGGATCTTTTCATTAAAATTATTTGTATTTATTCCAACTTTACCACCAACATGATGTGCATCAATCAACAGAGCTGAATCAGTGCTTTCAGTTTCTAACTGAGCAAACTATTTTTACATTAAAAAACTTCAAATCTACTGCAAAACTTATTGACGCAAAGTTTTTCTGAAGTCACTTTGAGTCCAACCGAATACGTAATCCCATGCTGAATGAAAGTGTATTGAATTTACATATAAAATTGCCCTGAAACATTATTCAAAATAACAACTATAACCATAAATTTCATTCAAATCAGCTTAAAATAACAAGATGCTTTCAGCCAACAAACACAAGCAAAGTGACGTCTTTAGATTAGATGGTTTGCTTTTGTTCAGTCAGTCCAGCTGCCTTTAAAGGACAAAATTTTTCGTTTTTGTGGCACTCAGATCCTCAATTTCTCCTACAAAACTATCTTTTATTCATTTTTTAAATTTTTCTACAGTAAAAACAGGACAATAGAAACACACACACACACACAAAAACACATAATTGTTTTAAATTTTAGCGTCTGGTTTCAAATAGCAACTCTGAGCTGAGAGGAAATTTTAGGACTTTGGCAGCTATTTGATACCGGAGGAAAAATAAAACCTTAAATATGTCTTAAAAAACCTACTGCACAGATTACAGTTTTAGCTTTTTTCCTTTTATACAGAGTCAGACTGTTTAAATCTCAGAAACTTTAAATCCATCACTGTACAAACACACCAGAAGCACCTGTTTTATTGTTGATCAGCCTTCAGCAGCATTTTACTCTCATTAAATTTTCAGCAGGTGCCTCGAAGATACGTGTTGATTCATGTTGAATTCCTGTTGCACAACACAGTTACAAACACACACACACACACACACACACTGAGAGACGTTTAAGGCCACAGGTATGTCTGTGTTTTTCATGCATTATCGACTCTGAATGATGAGACGCAGGACGGCCGCCTCACCTGTGTTTAAAGGTAAAACTCCTGGTGCTTACAGTCAAACCACAGGACTTAAAGCCGACATGACAGACAGGTTGTTTGACATTATTTGACCTTTTGGAAACAGAATCAGAACTAACAACAACAACTAGACGGAAATTGTTAAAGATTTCGTCTCTTATTATCACAGCTGAGGTTCACATGAGCAGGCTAAGTAACTCATAGTTCCTCAATAAAAAATACATGTGAAATTAAATATTTCAGATATTAAATGTGACGTTTGCGTGTGAATTATCACACAGAATCTAATATCTGACATGTCCAAACACATTAAATGCATATATGTTAATTTAACAGGAGATAATAATGCTGTTTCACATTTGATGGAACATGATAAGACAAATTTTTCACCTGATTTCTTTTATTTCACTCATGAAATATCTGAAGAGAAGTTTTTACATGTGATGTGTCGTTCAGCATCATGAAATAACTGGACTTCACATGAGATAAATAACTGTTTTTGAAGGGCGTTGTTGATGTTCCTGTAAAAAAAAAAAGCCTTGCAGTTACAAAAGATGAGCCAAAAAAACAATGAGATAAAGAAACACTGAGAAAGTTGAGACAACTGAAGGCTTCACATACTTTGTGCCGGCATCATTGTTTTTTTTTCGAGGTCACTGTTTGTTTGTTCAAAAGGCAAAAGAATCTAAAAGACGCCCCCAGGCTACATTTTGAAAACAATACCAGACTTTCTTCAGCTGTGATACCACCTGAGATATGAAGCCACCTGAGCTTGTCGAGTCTTGCCTTTGTACAGGTATGTGAGGACGGAGGACGGGGGATCACGGTAACAAGGGGGGAGGAAGAGCTGAAAACATGGTGTGTGAGGACAGAAACTGTAAGTTAAGAAGTAAGTTTGAGGTTTCAGAGGGTTTTTTTTTCCAGCAAATTCTCTGTTTACTTGCTGCAAAAGAAACTTTTCAATTAAAAACTTTGAACTTGAATTACAGATTCTTGGCCACATGGGGGCACTGCAGCGAAATGTCAGTGCAACATTGACATATTATCGCTTTAAAACGTATAAATGAGCTAAATAATGATTCTCTGTGGTTTCATCCCTACAATTCAAGTTACCTCTTGTCATATTGTCCATTGTTATTATATAAATATTGAGTTTTATAAACACATTGTGTAATTTCTGCCTCTAGAGGTCTCAATCAGAATTACAGCAACAGTTTGACATGATATCAAGAGATTTGTTTGTTTCATGGTTCAGTGAACCATTACAGATAAAAATCAATCAAGTTTTATTCCTGTTATGTTTTTTTATGTTTCTAGACCTCCTTCTTCACCAAATTAAACACATTTTTACCTTGAATTAAATCTGGAAATACTTGGGATTATTTAAGTACATAATTCAACCAAATAAAAAACATAGATATTGTTGTTTTTGGACATTTTTAAGGTGGAAATGATGCAAATTACTCAGTCACATAGTCCACTTCTCACTGTTCAGGGACGTCGATAAACCAAAAAAAGATCTCCTGTTGTTCTGAATCTTTTCTTTCCTTTTATGAATGTAACTTCTCGGATGATGAAGACACTTTGGACAGAATTTTACAGAGTTGGATGGTACATATTGCAGATTGTGAGACGATCCAAGGCCGGACACAAGAAACTGATGTCTTTTTCACTGGAAACTTCAACATTTTAAGATACAGCCAGTGCAACAATTATGGAAACAACATTTTGTCATTAATACCTTTGAAGTCAACTTGCTCCTGAGAACAGTTATCCATAAGACCTGCTGGGACATTTAACTTAAAGCTGTTGAAGGTGACTAAAGTTGGATGGAGGCTGCAGGAGCCGAAACTCAAAGAAGTCGTTTCTACATTAAAACATGTTATTAACTGACTAACTTCACTGATGTTTCCATGAAATCTTCTTCACATCGTTCAGCACCAACAAACAGTTTCAGGTTCCTCATGATGGAAACACAAAATATCTGTTTCCAAACCTGAAAATAAACTGCATGCAGAGCTCTGAGCAGATGATGCATCTCAGAGGCTTAGCCCCTCCCACCTGCACCACCTGATTAAAAAATGTGACCACTTTTTTTTTTTTTTTTTTTTAAACACAAAATGACTGCTATCTAAATTGAGACTGAATTAAGTCATAAGTGAGGGTCTCAGTCGGGTGACGAGCGGCAGGACAATGTTTTCCTGCAAGAGCGCCGAATCTTTTCGTTGCCTCGTGATGTTTTTCTGCGTTCCTGAGATCACCTGACGGGCCGCGCTCAATGCAGGGCTGTGTGGACAAATCATATTCATGGAGGAGTAATTCTGGTCTGATTAAAAGCATCACTTCCCCTATTCAACTGTTTTGTGTCAGCTGCCCCTTTAACCCACCTGGTCGTGGTCAGAAACCGGCCTTTAGCTGCTTTTAGATACAGAAAGAGGAGAGAGATGACGAATCACGCCCCAAAAACTTGAGCTATATATAATTCTGTTGGTTTTACTGTGTTATTTTATTTCTGATTTTATTCCTACAGAAAGGTCTTATTAAGACTTGGTTATATAGTTTGATATATTTCAATAAATCGCAGTTAAAATGCTCAGCGGCTAATTTAATAGCATACCTTAGTTCCTTTCCTCTCTATATGTTGGCTTTTCTTAGTTGTTGCTTCATTCAAACAATTTAAAATCCTGTTATTGTGCATAATTATCATTATTCTTTCCTCTGACACCATCAACATGTCTAAAAGGTCAAGGTCAAAGGTCAAGGTCAAGGTGCCAAACCATGGAAACTGGGAACTTCATAGTTCCTGCATCTGCATGACTCGTGCAACTTGTGATGGAGATGCAGCTTCCAGCTCTCATATGAATATTTGGAAGAAGTTTTATGAACAATTTTGTGCAGATTCAAGCAGAAAAAGCTAACACATTTATGCAAATGTGCATGCTAGGTTTAAAAAAACTACTTCAAACTTTAGCCCAATAAATATAGAGTGACACGTTGCAGGAGCATTCGACCAGTTTTAAGAAAATAGCTGCAAGTGATTGCCAGAAAAGTCTAAGAAGGGATGAAACCACAAACCAACAGCCACAAAGTTCCTCCTCCTCCTCTAAAATAAAATAAATGCAGGAAACTAATGTGATTTGGACTGTAAATGTTGTTAAAAATCTTAAATAATCAACCATGATCGTGGACTGGTTTATTTTAATCAGTGTAAACTGAAACAAAGCTCTAAAAACCCACAATGCACTGCATGCTTATATATAATTAGCAGCTAGCTGATGAAAATACTGGAACATTTAGCAGCTAAAAAGCCAAATATGTCCCTCAGGAGCTGGTAGAGACCAAAACAGAGCTCCAAGAGAGGAAATACTGGACACAAACACTGCTCTGTATCTGCTGGACGTGCAGATAAATTATTGTTTGCTAAAAAGTTGATCATTTTATTTCAGTGTTGTGTTCAAACTTGTGTGCACTTTCCCCAAAATCAGTCATCAGGTTTGACATTTTTCCAGCAGATTCTTAAGAGTCTTTGCATGTTGTGAATTTTTGTCAGTGTTTGTCAGTGTTTCTCGTTCTTCAGGCTCGTTCTCTCTGATTTTTTTTTCTCTCAGATTTGCTGATGCAGCAGTGTTTGGGCTTCAGCTGACTGAGCATTAATGTAACTGGATCGCCTGCCAGTGGAAATTTGGAAAGTACTTGTGAGAGATTTGCTTCATTAAGGAGCGAAGGGAAAGTTTAAATTCCTTCTGTCTCAGTTTTTGTTCTGTTGGCAAACAGGTGACCAGACAAAGAGGTCTGTCTGCTCTGAAAAACTGCAG
Source organism: Acanthurus lineatus (assembly GCA_029814665.1). NCBI lineage: Eukaryota > Metazoa > Chordata > Actinopteri > Acanthuriformes > Acanthuridae > Acanthurus > Acanthurus lineatus. Next base: position 4,893,684 of record JAPZDV010000025.1, on the reverse strand, counting down.
GAATCAGAGTATTTTTCTCTCTGAGCCCCTAAATTTACAACGTTCCTGCTGTTTTTTTTACAGAATTTAATACATAAATTATGCTGCTGTTTAGTTTCTTTTCTCCTGCCATATAAGCTTTGAGTGTAACTTATGCCATTATCTGTGTTTCTGTACTTTTGTAAAATGAAATTTTAGTTTATCAGTCAGGTTTTTGCATAAAGATGTAAAAACTACTCAGCACTTCATATTTCCCAACTTGTCAGCTGGTTGCAGCGAAACATCTTTCTGGCATTTTGGACGAATCAACATGGTTTGATCTGTTATCTGTAGTTAACAGGAGTCACAATCTTGAAAGATAAGTTACATCTTTGTCATTTAAATTTTCTCACAAAACTTTATCAACATTTCTTTGACTGTAAATAAGATTTATTTGGGTTTTTTTTCCATTAAAGTCCAGTTTACATCAGCTTAGATTCACAGTGTGGGCCAAACAGGTGATTTTAGACTGGAAATACATCTCCTTTAATCAAACTGACAATATATTATAATTAAAGTTTTACAATTTTGAAATTAGTTTTTCTTTTCAACTATTTTTTTAATGTTTTGATTTATTTAAATATACAGAATAAACAGATCAGCTCATAAAGATTATTGAGGAAAGACAAACACAGATAAATAAGCATTTGACAAACATGAAAGAGACATTTATATTATGATAACACATTAATACTACTACTCCTGCTTTTACTAAAATCTACATTTATGTCTCCTGCATTATATAATAACATGCAGGTTCAGTGACTTTACTTCTTCAATCTGCTTCCAGACAAAAATATTTGACTCACTTGTTTTCTTTTGCACTTGTTCATTTCGTTTTAAGCACTTGACCCGACATCCTGATGCACTCGAGTCTTCATATGCTGAAGATAGAAAAGCCACAACCACATAATGACAGAGTGCCGTGGGTGTTTCCAGACCAGAACATCCTTTTTCTCTTTCTCTGTTTCGCTAAGCTGCAACTTTTTTCTTCTGAAAGGTTGATGGAAACTCATCTAATGAAGCCTGGACTTTAATTTTAAAATCTATTTCCTCTCTCTTTCTTGGTAATTAAAGAAATCTCAACTGTTTTGGCTGTTTATGTGACATTTGATCTTAACTGGTAGCTGAAGCTAACATGTAGAGTGTTACAGAAAACAGTGGCCATGTTACAATACTGGTTTTACTGGGTGGCAGAAAGGCCAACAGGTGACGAAGGATCCTGAAACCAGAAGGTTCAGATTTAAGAGTCAAGTCTCTGTTTAAGTTTTTCTGCCTTTTTGTCTTAAACTTCAACTTTATGAGGCTCAACTGAAGCTTCTCAGCTCCTGAAGTTTGCATTTTATATTTCTATAGAGGGAATTTTTTTCCTTAAAGATGCAATAACAAATTAAACAAAGAAGAAACACTTAATTTAAGTTCCTTTGCTTACTTTTTATAAGCATTAAATATAAAAATGAGGGGTTGATTGATGAGTTTTTTGATGTTGGCAGAAGGAAATCTTTCTACATTTGTGTCGTATGTCGACCAAACAAACTGTGAGTTATTGGCAAAAAAAAACAAACAGATGTCATATGACTGAGTTTATTTGGGAGTTTTTTACATTCATTGCTTTGATGAACGGACAGGATTTGATCTTGAGACACTGAAAACCCAAATATGCTGTTTGGAAACACAAGTGTTACTGAACAGAAGTGCAACAAAAACACCACGTACCAATACGTTTACAGCAAATATGGGGCTTGTTTATGTGAAATAATAACATGATAACAATTTATTAAATTTAGATACAAACACATAAAACAATAAATGAAAAGAAAGAGGAAACACACAGGTTACTGTTGTGTGCAAAACACACAAAATATCTAAAGCAATCAAGACAATAAGAGAATATTTCTGCAGTGTCAACATGGTTTCGTTCTAGTGTCAGAGTCATATTGAATAAACTTTGATCAAAATTTGATCAAAAAGAAGAAAAACAAAGACCCAAAATCCCCAAATCCCAAAGATTCAACTGCATTTCTGTGCAAAAGTTAAACCTCCACAGGTACAATTTTCCAGTTTGTGTTGCAGAACCACACAGGTGAAAATGTGACGGCTAAGCTAAGCGTTGCACCTCACAACACCTCAGCATGTTCACGGTGAGCTGTGTAAATAAAGTTTTGTGAGTGAGAGTTCAAACCACAGCTAATGTTGTTTGTGCTTTGTTCCTGTTTGTACGGCAGGAAGTGATGAGTTTATTGTCAGATAACGGTAAAAATTAATGCTTGGAGGCTTCTGTCACAGTCTCTTTTAAATGTTTGGAGACTTTTTCTCTCACGGTTTTGGTGAATTCGTCTTCAGCCAGATTCTTAATCAGCAACTTTCCCAGCTCATCCCACTGCCATAAAATACAAACATCAGCAGAAAACACACTTACAGATGTTTTTCTGCATCTGTCAACTCTTAGATTATTACAAAAGTTACTAAATTCATAACAAAAACAATGATTTGGGAGTAACACAGCCCAAAGAAAGAGGAAAGCTTCTCCAGCTGCTCTGAGGAATAAACAAAGAACATCTGCATGGGATCTGAAAGTTCATTCTGCTTTAAATTGCTTTCTTGTGGAAGTCTGGACACACAACATCTACTGCACATCTGTCCTTCCAGGAAGAGCCATCCCCCCTTTGCTGCTCTTCTTGAGGTTTTTCTCATTTTTCCTCCTATTAAAACTTTTATTTTTGGGGGCATGAGGGAACTTTTTCTTATCCAAATCAGGAATCAGAGATCAGATGGTGTTTTTTTTACGCTGCACAGGTTGAGAGAGAGTTGTGATTTGAGTTTGAGAGGTAAACATAAGCATGGATTTGATGCATCTTCTCCACATCTGCAAGAAACTACCAGTGAACATTCACAGGAAGAGAACAATTCATTTAAAAAACGACCATCAGAGCTGTGAAATTAAGGCACATTCAGGTCAAGCAGAGAGGCAGCAATAGACTTTGAGATTAATCTGTGTGACTATGAAGTAGCTTACAAACATAAAATGAGGAATTTTTGGAGAGTTTCATTCAGCGTCTGCGACTTCAGGCTGAGTGGACGCAGACGAAGAAGTTCTTGTGCTCCTCCCAGTAGTGCAGCTCATCCGAGAAGCTCCAGCAGCAGGCCAGGTCTTTGCTGGTTTTCACCGTGTGGACCACACAGTCGCCGGGCAGCTTCTCGAAGAGGAGCTCGGCCACGCTCACCAACGAGACTTTCTTCTGGTTCTGGATCAGCTGCTGGACGTGATTCTTGTCCACAGGCTCGGCCGAGGAGCTGTAGGACACCCAGACGTTGAGCTTCTCGTCGGACGAAGGCACCTGGAAGCGGCTCTTCCCGGTCGGACAGTGGCATTCCTTCTTGTTGGCGAACAGGCCTGACGGGGACCTGAACACACGCACGGACCAGCCCACCCAGTCGTACTTCTTCTTCAGTTTCTCTATGATGGCCTCGGCCAACTCCTGGTTGCTCAGGTTCGACCTGTCTCTCACCAGCCGATGGCAGTCCTGCTTGGCTTGCGTGGGGAAGCTGACGATGCAGTCTTCAATGACAGCGTTCATTTTTTCCTGGACAACGTTCATCTTCTCGCCCCAGTCCTTCAGAAGTGCGTCCTCCTCGTCGTATCCCTTCAGGGCGGCGTGGCCCAGCAGTGCGATCAGCCCGATACAGAAGAGCTTCTTCATCCTGGCACAGAAGTCCTCCACCGGCCGGCGACTTTTCTCCTCGTAGTTCAGGGTGATATCGAGCACCGACTCCCCGGAGAAGTTATCTCCTGTCACGGAGTTGTAGAGCGTGTTCAGGTTTTTGTCGCCGCCCGTCTTGGCGAAATGCTCCAGGAAAAGCTTCTTCTTGACCTCCTTGAACTTTGGTTTGGCGTTGAGGATGTCCATGTACTTCCTGAACTGGTTGGTGATGTTCTCCTCCACTGGGAAATACACAGCATCCAATCCGCTCTTCTTGATCTCATCATTGATCCTCTCGATCTCCTCTGAGACCACCTCCAGACGTTCACGCACCTTCTGAAACTGCTCCTTCATGAACGCAGCCTCTTGGCTTTCCACATTGTCCATAGCCAGTCTGACAATTGGAGCAGCGATGGAGAAAACGGGGAAAAGGTCACCGGCGATGCTGGCCACCACTTCAGCTCCCTGTTCAAACACTTCCATCACCGTCTCCACCATGTCCTTCTTCTCCGCTACAAGCTTCTGTAGCTGGTTTGCCATCTTTGCTGATGTCGTTCAGACTTATTCTAGAAAGAAAAAAAACATCCACGTGTTTAGAAAAAAGTCAAAATCAATCCTGTTGTGATATTTAAGCGAGTAAACCTTTGAAATAATGTCTCAAAAACAGACTGAGTTGAGAAAACTGAGCAAAAATGAGGCCGAAAGCTTCAGATGAATGTTCTGTTTTCATGGTTTACTTACAGACAGTTTGGTTTCAGCGTTGTTGGACTGTGGCCCTGCTTCTTGCTCCTCTTACAACACGGCAAAGGCTGATAAGGAAAGAGAGAAAGAGCAGAGTTGAGCTGGCTGAAGGCCACACCCGGTGAGCAATGAGTCAACAATGCAACAGTGAAGGAAGGTCGGTCCTGAACGAGCCTGTCCACATGTTATCTGTGTGTTTACTGTTGGAGAAGCAACATTATTTAAGGCTAAATGAAACTTAAGAGCTAACATTGTGAGTGTAGTAAGAATTATGATGCAGCTGTAATGTTTATTAAACAGGCACTGTAACATTTCCTTTATGCATCAGTATGACTTGTTGGAAAACAACATGGAGGAGCACCGACTGACATTAAACCAAACAAGGAAACTGGTTAAAGCTGTTTTTTTTTCACAAAACTCACATGTTTGCTATTGAAAAATTAAATAACAGTATAAAGTCATGACATACTGCAAAGATAAATTATGTGGATTAAAGGGTAAGTGCCAAAAATCTAATTCCTTATCAGTCAGTTTGTCTAAATTATTCTCAAAAAATCATAAACAAACCTTTATTCTTTAAGAAATAGTTTGACATTGTTGGAAATGCACTTTTTTTTGCTTGTCCGGATTTAAAAATGACAGAAAATTGACTTCAATCTGATCTCTTTCCCTTAATATGAAGCTACAGCCAGCTGCATTAGCTTAGCATGAAGGCTAGAAGATGGAGGAAGCAGCTAGCTTTAATCTGCGCAAAGGTTAAAAAAAAAAAAAAAGACTTTTAAAGCTCACTAATTTAAATACTATATCTTTTTTGTTCAATCTAAAATGTAAAACAAGTTGCCGGCTGAACTATTCCTGAGCCTCAATATCATCAAACTTTGTTATCTTATCCCAGCCTGGTTTCGTTGTCTGGTCAGCCTGTTAGCTTATGCTAAGCTAAGCTAACAGGCTGCTGGTGGTAGCTTTGCACTTTAACAGACACACATTAAAATGGTATCAACCATCTGCAAGAAAGTTAGTAATGTTAAATATTAAATAAAATGTCAAACTTTTTCCTCAACTTTAAGTCAGCATGGATTATGTCCAAAATTGTTTTTACAGATTAAGTTGCAAAAAGCTACTAAACTCACATCAATGGATACTTTTGCATCATAACTTGATGAAAGTTGTGGGAAAACTTATTAAACCGACTCTGAGTTTGGATTGTTTTCTGTCTGTGAAGGTAAATTGTTGTTTTCAAGGCCCTGACATATTAACACAGGAGGCTGAAAGCAAATAATCTGTGATTCTGGCTGATTGTTGATGTGAAAGAAAAAAAAACACTTCTTGTCCTCCACTCGTGCACTTTAAAAAAAATAAAAAAGAAGCTCACAGGATTTGGAAAATCTTAAACTAACAAAAACAATCCCTCTCGAAGGGGCAGAGAGAAGAGAAACAGCTGACTGTGAGAGCAGAGCAGACTGATTTCAGGACATGTTCAGACATGTCCTTCAACCATACTGGAAATGTGTCATTTCAGTGGAAAATCTAATAAATATTTTTTTATTTTTGCAGGATGATGGTGAAGTCATGTGCAACCATCACCAACCCTCACGTGCATTTTCTAAGTAGCAGCTTTAGTTATTTTTTAATTTTAATTTCATGTTTCTGGCCTTCAGAGTTTTGTTGACATACAGTTGTTTGATTTGTCTCTGAAAAGAAGTAGAAGAAGAAGAAGAAGACGTGCTGCTTCTCCTTCAGCACAGTCAATATTGGAGCAGCAGGCGTGGGAAGTGATTAAGTGGAAGAGGTTAAACTTGCTGGGCGAGGGCGCGTTTTCCAGCGAAACTCAGCACGTTACCACAGCAACAAGACAATGGAAAATAATCAGTCAGCTCGTTCGTCTCGCAGGTCTGAGGTCTGCTCTGCAGGGGTTTTATCTCGACAGAGACTGCAGAGAGACGGAGACGGCACCCGGTTTTTCTCAGACTGATGCGTCAACACACGTCAGCAGCTGTCAGAAACATCTGCAGGCATCCGCGAGACAAGACAGACGACTGCACCCGAGATTCAGCTCAAACATGGACGAACAGATCTGAACAAAACCGTCCGTCTGATGTGTCCAAAATAAAAGAAACAAGTCGACCTTTTGCATGCTGCACGGCGATGAGATGATCAATATCAATCTGATGTTTGTCCTTTAAATATCAAGCTACATAAAGAGTCAAATTAAAGGGAAGCAGGTAATCTGGCTCGGTCTGAATGTCAATTTCCTCCAAAAAGGCCCTCCAACGCTCACTGTTTCACACATTAGATTGCATTGTTAATTGTGCAAAAAAAAAACAACGTGCAAAAACAACACCTTGTGGTTTAACGGAGCTTTATGTGCTGTACTTTTTCTTGGCTGGCACCAGTGATTTCCTGGAATCTTAATGCATATGCCCCCGAAAAACCCCAATTTATTTTTGCAGAGTTTAAACAAACAAGATATGTTGTAACTAGTGAGATTAAAGGTGATTTTTTTAGTCTTTGAATGGAGCTAGTTCAGCTGTTTCCCCTGTTTTTTTGCACTTATGCTAAAATAAGCTAACCAATTGCAAGATTTAGCCATAAATTTCAGACATGATAATGTGTCATAATTCTTCTCAAACCCTTAAATAAGCTAATAAGCTTCCCCCCCACACACTGCATAACCATTACTTTAAAGTAGCATTTTGAGTGTAAACCACAAAGCTCTATAACTGCAATCGGGATATTAATGAGACATATAAGCATTAATTCATAATGAAACTTGGGCGCAAAACCAGCGGAATACAGGAAACCCTCGCAGGGTGGTAACATTTTCAGTAACTGTGTCTTATTCGATTTGACTGAGCTGAAACTGCGATTAATGGTTTGCAATGATGTTCTCTGACTCTCTCAGGGTTTGTCGGACTGCAGACTGAGTGCATGTAAAGCACCTTAACACGGATAATTCAGACAGAAAAGTGCTGTAAGAAATCACATTTTCTGAGTCTTTTGCAGATAGAGACGAGCTCATGTGCTCACATACTGTTCCCTGTTTAAGTGAAACTTCACGGCACTTCAGTATTTCGATTTTTATGCTGCTTTACACTAAAAGGAAGAGAAAAGTTTAAAAATAGTACTGTAGGAGAGGTGTAACAGCAGTTTCTCTTCTACCACTGGACTAAGCTACCAAAACACAGCACAGTAAAGTAAAACCAGCTACACTAAACAACAGAAAAATGGTGCACGTTCATGCAGAAGTATTAACAAAGCAACAACCTCTGAGCTGAAAAATGAAGCCAAACGCGCCAAAAACTGCAGTTCCTCGACAGGCCTAACCGAGTAAACCCCTACACACCTCCAAAATAAAAAGTCCAACAGCCTGGGACCATAAATAGTTTTGTTCTCTGTAGATAATTTACATGATCATGACACCAGTACAAGACATGAATACGTATATGTCTCTTTTAAATTATATAACTGTTCAAAGTTATGCATAATTAAAAGCATGGCTGCTAGTCGCTAGCTGCATGCTAAGCACGGCCCTTTATAGCTTTTTATATCCTCCACCTTCCTGTCCAGATACAGTGACTTCTGACCTCAAAAAACAAGATGGCGACAAAACCCAAACGCCACAAAACCAAAGGATGTCCTCTATGTAAAATACAGTCTGTGATATCACCGAGCTAATAATATAAAACATGAAAATACATCATACAGTGAGTACTTTTGATGTTTCAGGTACAATAAGCTGATAAAGTTTGTGCACTTATAGTTTTAAAAGATTTTTACTTGTAATGGAATACCATTACAATGTGGTATTAACACTTCTCCTTCTTCCTCCTCTGATAATCAACATTTATTGATTAAAAAACAATGGCATGATTCTTTAGAAAAGTATTAAATAAACAGTCTCATTGAGCAGCATTTGTGAGAATAACACACAAAAAAAACACTTAATGTGCGTGCTGCCATTAACTTTAAACAGATGACACGTGATGTCTCTGAAAGAGTCCAGCAGTTCATGTTTTATTGATGTTTTGCGCCACATTTTTCCTGATGACAAACCCTGCGTGTATCAGCTGACCGCTCCTCTGTCTGATCGCTCCGTTAATGCGCCCTCTTAATGGAAAACGTATCGATCAGTCGAGTGAACGAGGGCTCTAATCGTATCATTGTTACAGCCAACAGGACTGAGATCCAAACAAACACCGCAGGTTAACACCAAAGGCGCACATCAGCGTTTTTCTATTTGTTAAAGCGCAACACACAAGCAGAATAAAAAAACTTTGACACTTCCTGGAAAAAGAAAAAGTGCAGCCGTGGCACCACTGCTGGCAACCACCGCCCATAAAAGTAGATCCATCTTGTTTTAACTGCTTTTAGTTTCTTTTTTGCAGATTCATCGAAGCTTCACTTTATTTAATGAAGCTGTGCTGACTTTTTTTTTTTTTTTATACAGCAGTACGGTGCGGCAAAGAGGCAAAAAAGCTCGATTATGTAACGACAGACTGGAGTTAAGTCGACTAAGTCTAATCGATCGGCTTTTAAACGTATCGATACCACGCATTGAATCCAACATATGTATGTATATGCGTCTGTCTTCGAGCTAAGATGTATATATTTTGATCAGAAATGGACTCACCTGGCAAAAAAAAAAGTTTGCGGAAGAAACAAACTAACTTCCCAAACTGTCTGCCTTCCTATTGGTCATGTGACTCCAATGTTAGAGAAGAGAGGCACACCCAAACAAAAAAAAAGAAAAAGAAAAAGAGGAGGGTGGTGAAGAGGAAAAAGTTGTGAGAATAACAGGTTGTTGCTGCGGATCAACCTCCACCCTTTTAATAAACATCAGCATGTTATTAAAGCATTAAAAACTGCAGAAGGAGATGATTTTAATCTGTTTTAAATAGAAATAAAGTCATAACTGATGGTTATTTCTGTTATAGGAGGTGCTAACTTCAAAAGATTCTTCAAAGTAATGGAGTAATGATTACCAGTGATGACAAAAAACTCATTTTTCTTGTTTTTTTTATTACAAATTAAAGCAGTATATGCCTGTACATGAGTATTTTGATCAAGTGATTGTAGACTTAGGATTTTAGATCAGTGCTCAGCAGCACAGTATTGCACCAAAAGCTGCCCAAATAATCTTTATTCAAAGTTATACGTAAGAGTGGGCGATAGTAATACGTATGCTATTTATTTTTTGTGATGAACATACTTTTTTTTTATTATTCTGGAAAAAAAAACCATTTGAGATATTTGATAAAATATTTAGGCTAACTGACAAAATAACTAATTTTAGATCGAATTATTTGCTTCCTAGCTCATTTATTATTGAACTTTAGATGTTTAGATGTTTTCCATTATGTTTAGTGCCTCCAAGTCTATTTACATTCATGCAGACTAAAGGAATAGTTCAACTTTTTGACGAATATGCGATATAATATGTCAAAATGAGAACTTAAAAGGCGCTAATGGCTGGACTTTGTTAGCTTTGGACAGAGCCAAGCTAGCTGTTTCCCATTTATTTAATGCTAACTAGCTAAGCTAAATGTCTCCTGGTTTGCAGTTTTACATTATCAGACTCCTCTTGTCATTTAATGCTCCATAAAAAAATAGCTGTTTCTTTAATAAATGTTGGAATATTTCTTAAAATTTTGAGCTTGATTGTTTATTCTTGACGACAGAAACAGTTGACGAAACAATTTTAGGTCGCATTACTTGTTTTTGTGCAACTTTTAGAGGCCATAATTGACCAAATCTTGAATTAACCAATACTTTTGAATAATTCTAATGGACTAATCTTAGTTCTGCACCAAATTAATGCAAAATATGACATAAAAGCTAAATTATACCATGCAGCAGTTCTGCACATTGATTTACATCATTGCCCACAATTGTCTGATATGCTTGGGGCTGTTAAAGACATTTAAGAGATTAAAGAGGCCTTTTTTAAACAGCAACACACTAATTTTGTCATTTCGCCCAACCCTGGTATCATCCAAAGGACACAGATTCATAAGTTTTATAAAACATAAGAAGACAAAGCTGGCATGAAGATTTATGGCTTTGAAAAATTTATGCAGAGAGTAAAGATATAAGAAAAACAAGAAAATCGTTACAAATAAGACAACGAATCACATACCAGCAAACCAGATGCAGCAGATAGAATACATTTCTATATTTAATCTAAATATTTCCAGTTCTCTGGCAAAGACATTCATGGATTGATTTGTTGTTCACTTCTTCACCGTTTGCATTCAAACAGTGTGTGTTTCTGTGAGTTTACTCGGGATGGATGCACAGATACGCTTTTTTGTGTATTCCAAAGTAATAACAATCCTCGTGGAAGTTGTTGGTCTCCACCACCTCCTTGTAATGGCTGACAGCGTGGACCAGGTAGTTTGGGAAGCTCTTGTTCAAAGACAGAGCCACTCTCATCATGTCCCCCTTCATCTTCAGGGTCTCGATCTGCTCCTGGATCTGGCTCTTGTTGATGGGTTTGGGGTCGACGGAGAACGAGATCACCACTTTGATCTTGTTCTTCGTCAAAATGTCAAACCAGTTGGCTCCTCCGCTCCCGTGACACTTCTTCCCCGCCAACCAGTTGTAAAAGAAAATGCGCTCCCTGTCTTTGAAGGCCCTGATGGACCAGTTCACCCAGTCGTATTTCTTAGCGAGTGAGTCCAGAAGGGGTTTGATGAGGTCTTGGTTGACAGTGCCAGAGTTCTCCTGGAGAAGGTGCTCCATGTCCATCTTGGCCTGATCTGCAAAGTTCTCTGTACAGTCATCCACGGCCGCTTTCATCAGCTTCTCCACGTTCTCCATCCGTTCCTGCCACTTCTTCACCATCTCCTCCCCCACCGTCCCTTCCTTGAGGGCGGCATGGCCCATGACGGCAATGATGCCCACCACGAAGAGCTTCTTCAGCCGGGCGCAGAAGTCCTCGACCGCCCTGCGGCTCCTCTGCTCCGTCGTGACGACCGTCTGCAGCATCGGATCTCCTGAGGTGTTCTCACCTGTGACGGCGTTGTAGAGGGCGTCCAAGTTCAAGTCGCCGTCCGTGTTCTCGTAATGGCTGAGGAACTTCTCCATCTTCTTCTCCTTGAACTTTGGCTTGGCGTTGACGAAGTCCTGGAACTTCTCGTACTGGCTGAGCATCTGCGCCTCGCGATCGAAGTTCTGCTTGTTCAGCGACGTCCTCTGCAGCTCCAGGGCGATTTTATCGATCTCGTCTTGGATCCCCTCGAGTTGCTGGTTGACCAGTTCGAACTGCTGAGTCATGTAACGGGCCTCTTTGCTCTCCGGGTTGCTGAGAAGCTCGGCGGAGGCGACGAACACGGCCTCCAGGACGGGGTGAAGCTGGCCCACGGTGGCGGCGAGCACCTCGGAGGCTTGTCCCATGATCTCCACACCTTTCTCCACCTTGTCCCTGTTCTGCACGAGCCAATCTGCCACAGTGTTCATCTTTGTGTTATTTATTTCACACTGACTGATCTAATATGACTTCCACAGCCAGAGACTTTGCTGATGCCTGAAAAGAAGAAGAAACATGGAACCCTTATAAAAAAAAATTAAACTATAGCATGATTTTATGACATTTCAAGAATAATATGGCGCTCCTTTTTTGTTTTTTTAAAGGTCTATTTGGCAAAACAAATGTAATCAGCTGTCATTAAGTCATTTTTTTTTCTCACAGGACATTTCCCTGACAAACAAATCCTGACAATAAAGCAAAACGGCAGGTCATGTCAGCACATGTAGGGCACAGAGTTTCATGCCGCGCCCTCAGAGCAGCAAGTTAATGACAGGGACTCGTTTTTTTTAGAGCCTTGGTGGCATCGACACGTATGAGAAAAGGCCATGAAAGTACACAAAAGAGGCACACATGGATGGCAATTCAAAGCAAATATCAAACACGGTGTGTGTACTCATGAATTATGACATGAAGTATTGAGCAACATTACAGCACCGGGCCTTTAGGGATGCCATTTTTTTTTTATTACACTAACAATAGCCAAGGCCCAAAGCAAACACAGATGTTCACATACATGGTAGGGGATTTACTTTGGTAACCATACTGTCATTTTTTTAGTGTAAAATACTCAAAAGAGATGAGCTAACTCATTTCTGGTTCCCTGGAGCCCATTTTCAGTTCAGAAACAGGCACACCCAGATCTGAGAGCAGAAAATCCCAACCGTTGCACTTGTTCAATAAAGCAATCACACTGTTCTCATCATGACAAGCCTAATTAAAACCAAACAAATACAAACATCTGGTTTTAAATCAAAAAAAGACAAATCCAGGTTTATAAATGTAACCACACAACATTAGCTCACCAATAATTGCTGCAGTGATGAGATCAGTGGTGTCATTTTACAGCCTTTTCCTATCACTGCCCTAATTAGATTGACTTTATTCAGTCACATGCCATCAGTGCTTTTTTATAATATTAACCAAAAAGAGAATCAGCTGATAAAAATAACAAAAAAATGCATCATTCAAATAAAAAAAATTGTTACCACACAACAGAATTCAACTCCATTCTAATAAAAGAAGAAAAAATAATAAGTGAAACAAAATACTTACTGAGTAATTTATCTTGGGTTGTGCTTGACAAATCAAAAAGATAAAATTCTTCTTTAAGCATAAAAAGTGAAATAAATTTTTTTGTCAGAGGAAAAAAAAAAGGCGAGTCCAACACAGCACTTGATCAAACACTGGTCTTTCCTTTTACCATGACAGGCTTCGCTTCAGAGTTACAGCTTAAATAGAAACCACATCCTCAACGATACCACATCCCCCCCACCGGGCTCTTGTCACCTCTGTCATTTCACTTGAATTTTTTGGGGTTTTTTTCCTGCATTAAAAAAAACCACTGAACTTCTAAGGGAATCAAAAATTCCAGTTCCTCAAAAACTTCTTATCAAAAGATCAGTTTAATGCATGTTAAGAGAGAAATACTGTGAGAACTAAGAGTTAGCTTTCCCTTTTTTCCTGTCTTTCTTTTTTCTGTCTGCCTGCCTGTCTCTCTGCCCATTATAGAAAAATTAAAATATGATGAAAAACTGGTGAAAAAGATGAGGAAGATGCAGAAAGGAGCAAAAAAAGGAGAAGAACTCACCTTTTTTATAGTCAAATATCCAGTGGGCTACAGTCCAGTAATCCAGTAATCCAGCTGTGTCTGTGAGCACCAGACACCAAGAGATGTATATATATTCACCCTCTCTCTCTCTCCTCTCTCTCTTTTCTTTCTCTCACCCTTTCTCTCTCTCTCTCTCCCTCTCGTCACTCCCCCTTTGGACCTCCTCCATCCAGTCCCAGCATTCCTCAGAAAACCCACTCAGAGAGGGATGAGGGGCCGGCACTGACACAGATAACATCCTGTAAACACTCTCCATGCAGGGACACCGTGCACCCTGGGAAAATTTAAAAAAAAAAAAAAAAAAAGACTGGTTTCAGTCTGTGTGTGTGTGTGTGTGAGAGAGAGAGAGAGACAGAGAGAGAGAGAGAGAGTGAGACAAACAGGGTGAGAGAGAGAATAAAAAGGAGACCAGTTGCAGTGGGGTTTAGCAGGGCGACACATGAGGACAAAAACCCTCCTTGTTGTGGCTCCGCTCGGGTTTCCATGGTCACTGCATGGTTCGTCTGACTCCTGCAAAACTGTGCACGCTCAAAGATAAAATACAGCTCCTTCTGTCTGCAAAAAAAATAGCATTTTCAGCAAGTTTGTACCATAAAGAACAGAATGAAACTGCATTTAAACATGCAGGCCGAGACTAGTGTGTGAAAACCTTTTAAGATGGTTTTATAAATGTTGACCTACTTATTTTCTCTTCTCTGAATCTAATAATTAGTGATGGAAAGCAATTGGCTGCTGGATTCAAGCATTGCAAAAAAAAAAAAAAAAAAAAAAAAAAAAGGGATGACATTTGCCCCGCGGAGGCAGCAACATCTCACAATCAGTCCGTCACAGCGTCGCCCGGTGAAAGACCGCCTGTGATTTCCGAGAACACGCCATGACGGTCAGAGCTCACTCGTGGCCTTTGTGTTTTTAATGAAGCGAACTGTGACACTCGCACACTCGACGTCACTGCCAGTCACAGGAAGAAGAGGGAAGGATGTCTGCAGCAAATTCATGCTGGTCGGCTGGGGAGAGGAGGGTTAGACGAGCACGTCCGCCAAAACCTTGTTCCTGTATCGTCTCGCTGTCAGATCTCACACTTGATCTGCTTGCGACCAGAAAGTAGAAAGTAGCTTTCGCAGGGACTCAACAGTATGCGGCATGATGGGTGGTGCAAACTGTGGAGGCCTGAACGTGACGTCGCTGAGCTGCAGGACCTCGTTCGCTGTCTTTGCATCTTCTTTGTGTTTGTTTTTCTTTTATGTTGGCAAAAGAAAAATGATCTGCAAAACACTGAACAAACAGCACGTCCCATTAAGAAAAAGTTTGGCTCCGGTCATCAGTGGAAAGTGTTGATTTCGTAGGCTTTTGTTGTTTGTGGTTTCAGGCTCACCAGGTGGAAACATGAGTGAAATATTTGAGATAATGACAGCCAGCTGAGAAAAAAGAGACCCAGAAAGCTTTGTTTGCATCCGCATGCTTTGTCTGGTTTTACTCAGCATGTTTGTTGGATTTAAGGGTAAAACTTGCACCGATTTTTTCAGTTTGAGGATGTTGGATTAAATCTTTATCTCCTTTGATTACATCCCCAATAAAAAAAGCACCTTTTGTAATTTTATAAGATGTTTTTGTAACTTTTATTGAATGCTGGTGACTGACTTTTTTAGGAAAAACACATGAAACTGCAGCTGCGTCATGAATCTGTAAAAATGATGAAGAGACTGTTTTGATGTCTTTCAGACTTTTGTGTTTCATCTCATGACAATAAATCTCACAAAAGGGAAAAATCCAATAACAGAAGCCGAGCCGTCTTTGTTGCTCATGTGTGGAAGCTAAAAAAGATAAACGACTTCCTCGTATGAGGAGGTTATCGACCCAGTTTTATCTTTCTGACCTCAAGCAAATGGCCAGTGTTTCCTCCTCACCACAAGATGTCTCTTCAGTTCACAGGAAAAGCCCTTTTCTGTAAAAGGGTTGGTGTCTGAAAACATCAATAGCTCTAACTGTGAGACAAGAGGAAGCACTTATACATGAGAGATTTGCGTAGCTGTAGGCCTTTATCATGAACTCGGACGACAGAGAGCATCATGGTGCACAGAGATGGAGATGCATGGTCAGAGGACAGAACTTCACAGTTGAAGATGAAGATGCTGAGCCTGAAATACAAGATTTGATTTTAATAAAGCTTCAAATGGAGCCATGAAAGATGTTGATGACCTGCTTTTTAAACCAGGATACAGTGACGGTTTATTGCACAAACTGTACAATCTAACAAGTGAACTATTTATGACGTCAGCTAATTATTAACTTAATCAGTTAAAAACAGGATGCTGTGGTCAAATCATAATTAAAAAAAGGTTAAATGCTAAGTAATGTGAGCTTGCAGACATTTTCCCTGATGATTTACTGTACATTCACTCCTCAGTATTACGACATCATATGGAAAGATTGCCTCACAGATCGAAAGTAGTTAGCTGGGAAAGGCTGTATTTGGTAACCGTCATGCTGGATTTGTCTGATTCCCATGGGAAAATAAATGTGGGCAGGATTAACAGGTCTTTGAACGCAGCAGAGCTGAGAAAATAAAAATGATTTCCTGGTGAAACACATGCCTGATTGTGGGATTTTGCCCGAGGCTGCAAACAGCAGACAGGGAGTAGATACCTGCCCGCATTATCTCACCTGTTAACATTTCCATCAAAACTGCAAGAACTTAGACTCAGATAACCTGATGAGGTTTAAACTGTTCAGTCAGCAGGTGAGACAACACCAGTGCAGAGTGCAGATATGTCTTTGAAATCGTAAATGTCTCTCCAAAATGAATGTGTTCTCATTAAATGTGTGTCTCAACAGAAAGACTGTGGCCTCCACCTGCTTTCACTGTTCTGAATATAACATGAATGCATTTCTGCTCTTGCTGCGAGTGAGATTTTATGAAAATCAACACTTCAGTCACATAATATCCTGATCGAAGCTTTCAAGTTAACAAAATGAAAAAATGGTCTGCACTACTATACCTATTTACACTTGGTGTTAAAATGTGATCTGTAGCTGCATCGGTTCTGCGAGGAAAAATTAGATGAGTATTAGATGAGTTAAAGTTAAGTTGAATTAGATGAGTTAGCATGTGCATTAGATGAGAGGTTAATTGCAAAAACAGGATCTATTTTCCGTAATCATGTTATTAAATTTAGGTTAAATTTTGGTTTTGGCTTTAAAAAAAAATTAGTGTAAAGAATGCATTTTAATAGCAGGTTTTCATTAATTAAAAGTAAATGTACAAGAAATGTATTGGAGTCAAATCACATTCAGCAGATGTTAATGAGACTTAGATACAGCTCTAAAGCGCTAAATGCTAACTGCCGTTAGCAGCATGCTAACAGCTTTTCAGCAGCTTTTATTCTTTCCGTGTTCACTATTTGAATTTAGTATGCTAACGTTTTACTAATCAGCACACAAAGTCTAGCAGGGGATGATGGGAATGTCACTGATTTGTGCAGATGTTTGGTAAAATTGAAAGAAAAAGGCCCCCTAAAGGTATTTCAGTTCATCTTGAGTAAGTTACGGTTTTTCACGGAACTTTCCAATTTTCTGACATATTCCTACAAAATAGTGGCAATACCCTCAATGAATATTCATCTTCTGGGGAGTTTGAATTTTCTACACAAAATTTCACAATAGTCCGAACAAAAATTTCCAATAAGTCCAGAAGTTTGTGAGATATTTAAATCTTTACCTAATAATGGCCTTTTCATACTGAGACTGAAACTCGTTTCCTCCTAAATACCCCCCTTCAGGGATTTTTTGTAATGCACTAACACAACCCGGAAAACCAGCACACGCTCTATTTTAACAGGCCGGTTTTGGTTTCAAGGTGTTATTTCTTCATTCTGAGTAACAGCAGCCTTCCTCCTTCCCTCACCAGATGTTTCCAGGTCACAGAGAACATGGCGTCCAGCGACAGACAAAGCATGGCTTGGCGTAGGGAAGACAAGCGAGGGCAGGAACAGAGGGAACATTTTTTTCCTTATGGCATTTTAAGGGTAATTTAATGGAGAACAAAAGTGACAGAACCGCTATCAGTTCCTCATTACAGGCTGATTGCTGCTTATCTTGTGCTGTAATTTCAACCGTGGGTTAAAGGTCACCATTTAAACAACAGCATTCTCCAGTTTGTTTTGTTTTAGGTTTTTTTTGCAGGAAGTTGCGTTTTTTTCCTCAACTTTTTCTTCTTGGGAATAATTAGGAGGCAAAAATCCAAATTATGTAATGCAGTTCCCTCAAAATTCATTTTAGACTACAAGAATCTTAATGTGCGTAATCATTGACCAACACCGTGTTTCTTATCTCCTCCTTACCATCTTTTTATCGAAGTTGCTGTGATCAAATTGTTCAATGATACATAACACAACTGAACTTTGACCCGTCTGAGTCACGCACCAAAGATCCGTATGCACAGCAGAGACTCCGGCACCGAAAGGTTGACATGCCGCCTTCGTCTAAACTCATCCGTCACTCACACAGATCAATACAAACCGGGGTTGGATCTGAGGAAACAGATAAAGGTTCATAGTCTGGGAAAAGACAAGTTATTGATTACAGGCATGTTTCCTCCCGAGTCCATCTTTGACCTTAACACGAGCGAGTCAAACCACCTTCAAGCTCCATGCAAATTGAAAATTCGATTACTCCTGCAGACGGAGGTTTTGTTTAATCATATTGTTTGACTCCCGATTCACTGAAAACGTCCCAAAAAGAAAAAAGCTTTTATTTTTTAATTTTACGCCAGATTGCTGCACAAAGATAATACAAAAGTTCGATTACAACTGGTTGTGCAGCTGCATAAGTTGTGGCTGTGACTTGTTAATGTTTTGTCCTTTATGAGTAGAAATTGCTCTATAAATTCTTCAGATATTCGCTGATACAAAGTTCATCACAGCGTTGAAGCAGACATGATATGCAGTAATAATAAGCAGTCACAAGGAAGCACTTTTAGGAATTTTTTGGAAAATTGGATCACATGTATTGTTGCATTTTAGGCGACTGAGACAAAATAAAGAAACTGATGCAGGAGATAGATTATGTTTTACAGAGCAGATCAATACAGGGATAACAACTGTAATTCAATGATGCTTTCAGTGGGGAATAAACAGACAAATAAGCCTCGGGGACTATTTCTACTCTTGTTTGGGTGGAAACTCCCCGAACCTCCCTGAAACGCTGAGGTTACGCATCATCATCCCCCCCGTCACCTCCCAAAATTATACCGTTACTTCTTTTAGAAACCACACTGTGTTGGTTACAGAGTCGACTCCTACACAAGAATTCAAATTTTAAAAAAAATGTTGCAGGAGTCACGATTTCAAAGCTGAGTACTCATCTTCTTATCACTCTTTCATTGGATTTCAGCCTCAATTCTGAACTAAATAAACATTTAGATTTCATCACAGGCGGTTTTTAAACTCAAACCAACTGATCTGCATCAAAACTGCAAAAATAAAATACACAACACATGGAATAAATAAGGTATTTTTCAAGGAATTTTGCATCTTTTTATTGCAAAAAGGTATTTTCCTTTGTAGTTACTCCTGCATAAACTGTTACCATGCGGCCGCTTTAAACTGTTTTCTGAGGCCAAAGTGAAAATAATGTGAAAATATGAAGAAAACAAGACTGATGATCCAAATTAAGAAACGATGAGTGACCCTTTTTAATACAAAAGGCTTTAAATGTCTGAATAAAAACAAAACAAACATATAATATATATTCTTTTTATGTACCAGCGTGCATTTATTCTGTCATAATAAAGTAAAACTATTTAAACTTTGTCTTTAGTAGTTCAAAGTGTTTTTTTCATTGTAACATGATGTCACATAAAAATCAAATCACAACCAGACCATTTTCATTGTGTCCTTATCAGTTAAATATTTATGTTTTAGCGTCTTTATGTGATAAACTGGGCTTTTAATCAAAGCTGCAGCAATTTTAAACAGTCAGAACATTCCAATGTAGTTTAAAGAATAAAAATAATCTGAATTGATAAGTAGCATTGCACTTTCCTCAGTCAGACCCAGAAACATTGAGTCCACTCCTGCATCAGATCCTCTATATTTGTTAATGCTCTCATGACAATTTAATGCAGATTGTGAGAAATAAAGCCAATGAAGGCAACAACTCCCTCTGACATGGAATTTCCTGGTTCTCCTGTTTTTCATTTCCTCTTTCTCACGCTTTTACCCCTTTACCTCCCACTCCCTTGGGGTCATTATCCTCAACATCGCCTCCCCCCCCATTACTGTTGCACAACCAGACTCTCCAAGTTCATAGTGGCTGTCGCTGATGAATCCAAAGAAGCAGATTTTTTGATTCAAAGTGAAAAAACTCTCCTGCTTTCAGTTACCAGATTGAAACCAGCAACAAAATCCAAGTCCTGTTCAAACTCACTGACAGTCTGGCAACTCAAATTCCTCATCATCCTCAAGTTTTTTCCCATCATGATTTGCAGAACATGGAGATTAAAAAGATTTTCACTTTATCTGCCAAACAGAAAATAACAGAACAAGAGAAGATAGATGGATAAAGAGCTGCAGACATAAAATGAGAGAGTGTGAGTGTGTATGGGAGTGTGTGTTAGTGTGTGTGGGGGTTAGCCTATAACGTGGGGGCCTTGAAGGGGGAAAGCAAACAGCAATGGCATCACAGGAATAAAGGAAAAGTTGGGAAAAAATGAGGGAAATTTTGAGTCACTGCAGATGGTCAAGACACGTGTTCACCACCCAGAGGATTTCCATTCAAAGGTTTCCTGAAAGATGGAGATTCCAGACGTATTCAGACACGTAAAGGTCCTATACAGATACGTTCAGCAGGCAGAAATGCGGTTAAAGCTGAAATCTGTTACGATCTCATTTTGTCTGCATCTGCATGATCCATATTCTTATATATAATAGACTTATGTCATATTTACACTTATATAACCTGGCCAATCAATGACATTTTTGCTGCATGCTAACAGTAAACAAGACAGCTTTACAACTTAAAACTAAGATGCAAACTTACTAAAAATGTAAAATATTTTCAGTTTAAATAATCAAATAAGATATTTAAAACAGGTTCTGAAGTGCAAAAACCTTCAAAGCTCACTTATTTAGTTATGAACTCCTTGTATTACTGAAATATTATGTAATAGCAACCTCTTAAATGTCAGTAAATAAAGTCTGTTTTAAGAAAGATGCTTTTTTAATTTAATAATAAACGAAACTTTGTCATTTTTGGAAATTTCTAACATTATATATCAGGTTCTATATAAGAAGAAAGATTATGTTAATGATTGCATCTTTGCTGTACCTTTCAGTGCTTGATAACATTTTGTTTCATGCTTTTAGTTTGAAATTTCTGTTTATGAGTGCTCTTTAAGTGGTCACAACTGATTGGATAATTGATAAATAGTCGGCCATCTTGGAATGTATATAAAGAATGTTTGGATGAGATCTGTAAGACTTTGCCAGCTTCCTCAGTACATCACTTAAGGTCTCCCAGTAATTTTTCACATTGGCTCATTGATTATTAGGTCTCCAATCTGATTGGTGAAGTAGCTCGACACTCTTTCTACTGAGCCTGAACATGTGGTTTTCAAACTGGAAGATTTTAGCAGCTACAGTCGATCTGCGAACAACTGGTTTCAGAGGTAAAACACAGTCATCATAACATTACTCAGTAACCATAACTTAGAGACTGAAAATAAGACCTAATTATTTAAAAACCACATATTTTCTACCTGAGATAACTTCAGCTTGTAAGCTAACCATAGTAAGCTAGCTGCTAACAGCAAGCTAACACAGAAGCTAACAGTAGGTAGTAGCTGCACATCAACTATTAACTGCTGCAGATAACTGGGTTATTTAAAATGTCCCATATTTGGTCTAATAGTGTATATTACTCTCTGGAAGTGAGTTAATTACTTGGCAAAGACTTAAACATCTCTCACATGTATATTATCAGTTGTTATAGAAACTTAATTGTGACAGTTCCTGCCAAAAACAACCCAATTGTTGAGGTTAATTGAGTTTACACTTTTTAAACTGACTTAACTAGTGTTTTAATGTCAATTTTAAACTGATTTACTATTACCCATCCTGTTAGCACACCAACACCCTGACACCCACGTAAATTTAACCTTAGTTACAGTATGTTTTGCTGTATCTAAACAACTCTAGTAGCACAAAATAACTGTATAGGTTTAAAACTGCGTGTCCTCAGTGAGGCGGGACTGTCAGTCTGGATTTCTGAGCTCGGACCATCAACCAGTGTGTCACTGAACAAATGTTTTAAAGCTTTTTATCGGATTAGTCCACTAACAGAGCAGCAGGCCGGTCGATGGTCCACTCGGGCTGATGGGTAATAGCATTATCCTGCAAGCGGCCGGGATTGGCAGACACAAGCGGACAGAGCTATCCTACCATTGATCGACTCCCTCCCCCCCCTCCAGGGCCACTCTGATGCTCGCATCCATTCAGTGTTTCATTTGTTTATGAAATATTGATATTGGCTGCTGTCTCCTCTTGGAGACGAGGTGCTCCGGCTTGATGGAAAGAGGAGAGTTTGAGGATGCTTGGAATTTTTTTTTGTAGGGGAATCTCATAAATTAAGCGTTTTTTTGAAATGCCAAAATGTAATTGGTTAATTATTTTCAGAGACAGATCAGGATTGATTCTGCTTTTTGTGACATATTTTCTCCTTTAAATCAGCTTTATTGAGGCACAACTTAAAATCCCAGGGAAAATGATGAAATCTGTGTTAACTTGCAAGTTTTCTCTGGACCAAAAATGAGTACCAGGGTGATCAATAATCATTTGTGACACTCTGACATACACATTTCCCTGTGTACTGAAGCTCCAAAGTGTTTGAAACTTTAAAATTAGTATCAATGAGCAAAAACACCCATGAAAACACTAGAAACTGACATTTTTAATTCATCTTCTTTACAAAAATACTCCAGAATGTAATTTTACAAATACATGTCAGGCTCATAACAACAGACAGACAGTTCGTTTCTTGGGTTACTTCTATTAAAGCTGCCTGATAGCGCCCTCTGTCTGCAGAACACCTGTGGTACCATTTCCTCATCAGATTTAACTCTCTCCTTCAGAAAACCCAACTTTAACCTTTCCCCAACCACAAAACAAGCTAACTCCGGCTCCTGTGGCATGAGACCAATGCAGTGGATCTTGTCAGTAAACAGATGCTTCAGTCTTCCCATAATGGCAGTCAGGATGGACAGGCTCCCCACGGCCGAAGCCTTTTATGGAGGGGAAGAGCCTCCCGGATCAATAGTTGTTACCTTGGCAAAGCCCACATGACCACTAATGAATCCAGTGGCTTACAGTGCACACTGCCCTGCCCTTTATGTCTGCACAGGACGGAAACCTTGGAAATACTTAACACTCCTGCTAATGCTGTCAAAATAAACACCCAAATACATCAAATTAAAGGATAGAAATGACAAAATTACCATGACAGAGTTTTATTTAAGTTTTAAACACTTATAAATGTATTAAAATAGCTGTACAGGCCAGCAGGTGCAGGTGAGTTTCTGGGTTTTTTATCGTCTTGTGTCGCAACATTTTAGTGGTCTGTTCTATGGGACTGCTTCTGGTGTGTGTGTGTGCGTGTGTGTGTGTGTGTGTGTGTGTGTGTGTGTTCTGAAGACCGCAGGCTGTTGTCTGGCACACCCATCTGTCTGTCTGCTTTGCATTTTTTTGTCTTTTTTAAGCGTAGGATTGAAGCACTGATACATGAAAGGTGGTTAGTCACCTGTCTGGGATTTCTGATCATGAAAAGGCTCCGAGCCAACGAGGCAGCAGGTGGAGTTTTCTTTGTTTGCACTGCAGACCTCAAGTATTTGGACAGTGACACATGTTCCATTGTTTTGTTAAGTGATTTGTCATTGTTTGGGTTTTGTTGTCAGTAATTTTATTTGCAGTGGAACAATGATGAGCATGAAGAGCTGTTTTTTTAAGGATGAAGGGTACATCAGTGTTTTGTTGTTTAATACAGTTTCCTGACTGTTTGACAACGCAGGAGGTCAATTTGATTAAGCTTTCAACATTCTTCACTTAATATGAATGAAAAAGCCCTTTAATTAAAAATAATAGTTAATATTAAAGGGAATTTTCTTTTAGGGTTAGATGATAGATTGATGAGTCTGGACACAATTAGCTTAGCTTAGCTTAAACAATGCAAGCAGCAGTTAAACAGCAACTCCAAAGTTTTAAAAAATACACCCACAAAAACCACTAGATTTTATAGTAAAATAAACAATTTGACATTTTGGGATGTATGCTAACCAGAAAAGACTTGTACTTCAGTCATTTCTGTACTGTACATGAAAGCTACAAAGCTGTAAAAAGCTGGTTGTAGCTGTGTGTAAAGCTACAACCAGTACCTGGTTAGCTTAGCTTAGCATAAAGACTGGAAATAGTGGTACAAAGCTAGCATGGCTCCATCTAAAGGTGTGAAATTCCTAACTTACCTGCAATGTTTAATCTTTGCAGAAATTGAAGCATAAAAATTAAAGTTAGCTGTTTGTTTTGGTTGGGAAAGTTTTTGCACATCGGAGAAAAATCATGTTCTTTGATGAGCTTTAGAGCTTTATATTTTATCAAATTTTGGACGTAACTAAGTCGACGATCACATATCAATAAAACCATTAAGGTTAAAAGTTTGTGAGATAAACAAAATGTTAATGTTAAAACCTTT
Organism: Acanthurus lineatus; assembly: GCA_029814665.1. NCBI lineage: Eukaryota > Metazoa > Chordata > Actinopteri > Acanthuriformes > Acanthuridae > Acanthurus > Acanthurus lineatus. The sequence goes on along the minus strand of JAPZDV010000025.1, from coordinate 4,869,353 downwards.
TTCATAAGCAATGCCACTGAACAACCAGCTGCTATTTTTATTTTTCCTGCTCACTGAAAAAACCTCCCATGATTCAACACAGTCCGCCTCCTCCTGCACTGCGCTGTATTCCACAGATAACACTTGATGGTTTCTGACAGGCTTGATTTACGACATGGAAGCCGAGCAGCTAAAGACCCTGCTGATCCACTGAGATATGAAATGATGGCTGCCTCCAGCCGCTCTGCACCTTCGCCACGCGTTACGACCGATCCCATCCTGCTAAGCCAAGCACTTTGCTGCTCGTCTGCAGGATATTAGCCCCGCCAAAGGTTATTCATAGACTATCAAACCAGAGCTGCGGTCAGGAAATGCTGACTTACGTGTAAATATCAATTAAATTAGTGGAGTCCCTGTTGCTGAGGGTGCACTGCCGGGGTTTTATTGGGCTTACACACTCTCACAGTGCTGCATCAATCACATTTGTACATGAAAAAAAGAGGCAGATATTAAATTACGCTCATTCACACATCCATTAACAATTTGTGTTTGGTCATTATTTTTCATAAAGCATAATTATTACGCTGAACATTGATGATGCAGGGATTTTATTGAGATTATTTAGGTTGAATAAAGAAGCTGATGTGATTTATGTGGCAATATGTGACAAATAAATGCCCATTTTTTAACTTTTCACCAACTTGTGGATTTAAATTTCATTGGTACATTTGATGTGATAGACTCACATCACTGTCTTGATGCAAGAGTGAAATAATCATACATTTCTTGCAAAAAAAAAGATAAAATAAGCAAAAAATAGGCGTGTGTGTGTGTAGTGTGAGCAAGGGAATCATAAAGATAGAAAAATGCCGCCTTTTTAAACAGAAAATATCATATAAACATTTTAACAAAAGTGTCACATTTGGGTGGAAAGTGCAAAACAACACATGAATTATATCTTTATAATAAATTTTACAAAAACAAAATGCTTAAATAAATCTAAATCAGACTAAAGCAGCAGACGTGAACCATTATAAACTCTTGCAGGCACGAGTCCGGTGAACAGAAGGGTTTTGGCTGTTTTCGGTTCGAGGGAGGTTTGAATGTGTTTTAAACACAAGGCACATTGTCGCGTCTCTGCAGCCAAACTCGCAGCCTCTTTGTTCGTCACGCCTGAAAAACTAACCCCTGTCCCTCCTGTCAGAGTTATGTAGGCCAGCCTGCTGAGCGCAGACAAAACGGCTGCAGAGCTTCGGAGATGCAGCCTCAGCAGAACATGGTTAGAGCTGAAGGTGCAGGAGCCATTTTTCACAGGAGACTGGATTAATACTGTCTGCAGCCGAGGTAAAAGCATAGAAACTCCCTTCTATCATATGAAATCCAGTGTTAGTGTTAAAAACTGGTCAGTTACTCATAAACTACAAATAAATAAAAGCAAATAGTTATATTTTAGGAGCAGAAACATAAAAAAATCATAAAATAAATGTGCATCCAATGTCTATAATTCAAATATTCACTTTGAAAGGACTTGATACACAACCGAGTAAGCTGCTAAAGTGCATTTGTGATTAAACTCTGCTGATAAACGATCTTAAATACAAGGTTTCTTTCAGGGATACATAGATCTGATCTGAATGCAGTTTAAAATAAGCTTCTCTTCTCTTCTTCATTTTAGACAAAAATGCAGAACTTTCACTCCATTACATTAATCTGACGGCCATAACATCAACTTTCTCTTCAAACAACACATAAAAAGCTTATAAATTACAATGTTTTGTTCAAGATTAATCCAGTATTTTCCGACTCTTTTGACTTGTGACCATTACAGAGAGGCAGTGTCATGTTGAGGATCCGTAATTTTTAGTTTCTATGAGTTTCTACACCACAGTTGCTTTGTAATGTAACATTTCTGATTACAACTAAAGTAAAGGATCAGGATACTTCTACTACTGAAATACTGTGTTTTTCTACTGTGTTTTGCATCACTGCGAAAAATGGAGGAGTAGAACATAAGAACAAAGGAGGTTCCTGCTCTTAAACTAAAGACAATAATAACTGATGTCAGTTGTTGATTGAAAAGACATTATTTTGCATGAGATTTCTGTGGTGCTCAAAGCTCAACTGGCACTCAGACGTGACTAAATAAAGGTGGAATGACTGAATTTATTTAAAAAAAAAAAAAGTTGATTAATAGACCGTTTTAATTTGTACTGGCTTAATCTGGCTGACACCCATTTTCTGACCTGAAACATCAGCATCAGTGAACTGAATCTATGGATCCCCAGTTTCTGCAATACATTATATTAATTTCCTTTGGATAAAACTTGCATACATACTGATATTTTTTGCTCAGTCTTGCATCAAAACACATCTGCAGTATCTCAATTTATACAATTTGCTGTGAAACACGTGTCAGCTTCACTCAGAGTGAACGCACACCGCCACGTTCTTGTGTCTCTCCCAGTAGTGACACTCCTCTGAAAAGCTCCAGGCAGCTGCAGACTCCTTGTGGCGACTGACGGCGTGGACGACGAACCCGCACAGCTGCTTCTCCAGCACCTCCACCACCGTGGGGGCGTTTCCCTTCTTCCCTTGGCTCTCCATCAGCTGCCGGATGAAGTCGTGGGGCACCGGCTGCGGTTTGGTGCTGTAGGACACCACCAGGTTGATGTTGTTCACCTGGAGAACCTCGAACCAGTTCTGCCCAGCCACGTGGTGAAAGTGCTCCCCCGCTCGCCAGTTGCGGTAGGTGCTTCCCGAGTGGTTGATCAGCCGCACTGACCATCGCACCCAATCGTACTTTTTCACCAGGAACTCCAGGAGCTGCTGGGTCGTATCTTGCAGGCTCTCCTTTTCCTTTTCTTGCAGGAGGTGCTGGGCGTCTAACTTCGCTTGCTCTGGAAATGCAGCAATGCAGGACTCGATAGTTTTCTTCATCTTGGACTCGACTTCTTCAATTTTGCTGCTCCACTCTCTGATTTTCTCCTCCTCTTCCTCCTGGCTTTTGGTTAAGGCGCAGTGGCCCAGCAGGGCGATCAGACCCAAACAGAAGAGCTCCTTCATCCGGACGCAGAAATCCTCCAGGAGACGACGGTTCCTTGCTACATACCTGCAAAACAGAGGAAGCATTTACGATTAGATAGAAGAAATTTATTTAGTTCTCCAATCCAGAGAAGACTGTCATGATAGAAAACAACAAATCCAGAGACATAATATGAGGAAAATACCTCTCGACCAACTCTAAAATCGACTCCCCAAAGCTGTTTGTCCCCATCAGAGCGTCGTACAGCACAAACAGGTTCTTCTCTCCTCCAGTTTTGGCAAAGTGCTCCAGAAAAAGTCTGGTCTTCACATCCTTGAACTGCTCTTTCGCCTCCAAAATGTCCAGATATTTTCTAAACTGGTTCCTGACGTTCTCCTCCACTGAGAAGTACTGGGAGTCCAGTCTGCCCTTCTTGATCTCGCAGTCGATGTCTTCCAGTTGGGCTGACAGCATGTCGAGCTTGTTCCTCACCGTCAGGAACTGCTCTTTGACGTAGAAGACCTCTTTGCTCTGGACTTTGTCTAAAGCCAGGCGGAGAACCGGAGCGGCGGCCTCGTAGAGGGGGAAGAGCTCGCCGACGGCGCTGGCCAACACCTCGGCCCCCTTCTCGAACATGTCCATCGCCGCCTCGATGGCCTGCTTCTTCTGGGCCACAACCCTCTCGAGTGAGCTGCTCATGTTCTGCAGCACAGAGGGACAAAACCTGGTGTCACATAAACAAACCTCAGGGAGGAGAGACATGGAGTTTGTGACAAAATGGGTCAAAATCTTTTCTTCTGTTTAAATATTCATGATTCTCAACCTCTTTGCTTTGAAACGATGCAGTGTTGTAAGAAAGCGTTGTGCACAGGCTGAGTCGGTCTCTGTGTCGTTCCATCACAGTGATTTTTACTTTCAAAATGTCTCACTGTTTAATATTAAAGAACTGATAGAGGCCACAGGAGGTACATCCATTATTTGACAAGAAAAAAAAGCAAATAGAGATTAAAAAGTAATAATACTCGTGTAGAAGAGCAGTGTTCCTTATTTTCTTTTAACACTTTTAGGGTTTTTACGTTGGGAATCACTAATTTAGATCATTATCATCAACTGTTTTAAAACAATAAAGTCCACGGCACCAAAATGTCCGAACAGCACGATGAACTGGTTAGTAGAATATCAACTAAATGCTCCTTTAGAACAGAAGACTATTTTGAAAAAGCACATACTAATTGACATGAGATTTATTCTAGAAGGTTTTAAAATACATTAGCAAAGAGTCGTCTTTGTATTTCAGAGCTGAAACAAACAGTCGTTCAATTAATCAATCAACTATTGCAATGATAATGCTATTGCAAAAAGCAGAACTCTCTGCTTCCTTCTTCTCCAGTGGGTGGATTTCTGCCTCTTTTGTCTTATAAGGGACAATAAGCTTAATATCAAGACATTTGATGTGAAAAAAGAAAATTAAAATACTTTATTTTACGATATCAAACAAAAATCAGTTGAGAAAATAATCAGCAGATTGATCTATAATGAAAATAATCTAATCTAGAATGATTTTATAGCATAAAAAGACCAAGCTCAAGTTGTTAAAATGTCAAAACCTCATTTTTTTTTGTTATTTAAGGGGAAACAGATATGAAAGTAAATATTGACCCTGCCAGCTGTGAACTGCTGATTATATTCAAGGATGCAGGTAATGATGTCATGGGGACAAAATGGGGAACAAAGACAAAATGACACAAATGTCCTTGGGTCTGCATGTGACTCAGAGCAGAGCAGAGCTGAGCTGATCTGAGCTGATCAAGGCCAAACCGTGTTTAAAAATCCCCTTTCATCCTCGCTCGCAACCTGACATAAAAAAAAAATGACCGCATCCTGTCTGTTCAGATGCTGCGTCACCAAACTCATCGACTGATTCACATCCACATTAATGTGGTTTTGTTTTTTTCGTGTGTGGAAATATAACTATTTTTAATATTTAGGGTGAAGAAATATGAGCAAAAAAATCTAAAAAACTACACAGTTAAGTTAAATAAAGAGTGTATGATCATAAAACATCCTCATCTTCATGATTAAAAAAAGAGAAAAGGCTTGTCATGCGTCCAAACTGCACCATGTTGAACTGTCATGCGCACCCCCAAAAAAAGCGCAACTGCAGGCTTTTTACGCACAAACCCCCATGAGAGCATCGGACACACCTTGCAGCATATTTAACCCTCCTGCTGGAAGGTGAAAACATTCATCACATTCCTACAATAACAGCGTTTTTTCTTCTTTCTGTACCTGAGTGAAAAGACTCTGCTGCTCCTTCACGTCCGCTGAGCTCCAACAGCTGCAAGTTTTTTTTTCTCCCTGCAAGTTTGAAATAAATTCCCACGATTCTCTGGTTCACTGTGGAGCTGAGAAAGAGATCCAAAAACAAGATCCAGAGAGGAAGAAGAGATGCGCACTCAATATCTGCAAAAGAGAGAGAGAGAGACGGAGAGAGAGGGGGGCGACAGACAGACGGACAGACGGACAGAGCGCAAACTGCAAGAGGTGGAATAATCCATTTTCTTCTTCTCTTCTCTTTAAGTCACCACGAAAGGACGGTTCAGTCTCTTCTCAACAAAATGGAAGTAAATAAGAATATTTTGTTCTGTATTTTTCTTCATATTTTCATCGGATCTCTTCCTGAGGGAGGTCTCGTGCGCACTTGGTGCAAATGACTCTTCATCACCGTTTTGCGCCACAGCTGCTGTGAATGTTCAAGGATCCAGATTTTTGAGGTAAGACGATGGAAAAACTGTTGTGTTTTGTCATTTTAGCGTTTGAAAAATAGTGTTTGATGGATTTATCATCAATTTTATTTTTATTTTCTTTAATTTACCACAACCGTGTGGCAGATAAACGTGTCTTACACACACATCTGTGGTGTGAAATGCATCCAAAATCCTTAAATATTTAATCTGAATCTGTCGTGTTGATGTAGATTTTAACACGCAAAGCGCGTTTATCAACCGCACAGTGTTTATTTATAACAACCGCACAGACGTGCGTCACCTCTCCAGTCAGATTTCCCCAAAAATACACACAGAATGCTAAACACGCCTCAAAAATAGACATTTGCACCCGGTGTATTATTTTTAGAGGACATGGGCCAAAGATGATCAAATTAAACCTCACATCTCGCTCCGCTGTGCGCACATGACGCGCCCTGTGAACGCCCCAGCTCAACCTCCCACCCCCCCAAAAAAAGGAATTATTGCGCAAATCGTTGCCCCTTTTAACCATCAAGGGGTTTACATCATAAATGGAGGTTTCTTTTTTGTTTTTGCGCAACAATTTCTACCTGAATTTCTGAAATTTCACTATTTTTCAGGTGAAAATGGATTTACCGAAACGAGCTCGTGTAATGGGGAGAAAAATGGGCTCCATCATCAATGTTGCTGACACGAATCTGTGACTCATCACGCATTTTGCACCGCAGGTAAAAAAAAACCTTAAAATCTTTGTGTGTCAGTGATCTGCGTTTCACACGCCTGCAATGCACATTTTCCTGTTTTAGTTCTCCAACTCTGAGCTGTGAGTCAAACCAGTTCGGCTGGATGATGATGCGCGAGGGCCATACCTGAGGGACTTAACCTCAGCCACGCGCTCATCTCACCTCACCTGACTGAAAAACGTTTATCGGAACAAACTTCACAAAGGTCGTGAAGAAAATCGATCCGAGTTGTTAAAAAAGGAAGCAGGGTTTGATGGCGCTTTAATCTGGAAACGCAGATGTGATGCGTGAGCTCCGCGTGCCCTCTGGGAGTTCACTGAAAACAGGTGTAATGTGGAAGCAAGTGAAGCGCTCACGCCCCCTTGCGTACAAATCAGTAAATAACAGTTTTACGTCTCTTCAGAGATGAACGGTCTTCCAATGCTGCGTCAGAAATGAAAGATTAGGTTAAATTTTGTGCAAAAACAATGATGAGAAAATCCTTGAAAAAATAATTTGATGGAATGATGCAGATTCTAAAATCAATGAAATTGGGTTTGAATATTTTACTGGGTATAAAATAAATTATAGTAAAAGCTGGAGCGGATTGAAACTCAATGAAATAGTTGGCATTTTCAAGTTTGAGAAGGTCCTATAAATTTTTTTATTATGTTTATGTCTCAGAATATTTTATATTTAAAACCTTTCAGCACTAATATTCTGCTAATCAGATTTTTCTCTAAAAAAATCTACAAATAATTTTTAAAAAAATATTAAAAAGCTACCATAAGACTAAATAAATGTTCCATATGTGGTCATTATGTTTCCAGTTTCATTTAACTGCTGGATTTCTTGTCATAGCCGAGGTGAGAAAGCACTTATTGCATCGTTAATTATGAAATATTTTCTAATAAAAAACATAAACCAATGTAATAAAAACATAGATTTATACGTTATATTTCCTAATATTTTGATATATTTTAAGCACTTGCTTTATGCTTTCATTATGTTAAAAATAAAATGAAATTGCATGGCAGAAAAATGCTTTTGGACAGCTAAGCATCATGTAATAATAGAGCATCTCATTACAAACGGCAGGCTTTATGACAGCCTCCTCATTTTTATTCAGTATTTTGATTAAAAATGTAACTTATAGTGATATATTATGTATGTACACAAGAACTGACTTCTTTAAATCACTGTTTTTCATTCATGTTTATTCATAGTGGTACATATACAACCAGGCATCAAAGACTCATAAAAAAAGAGCAACTTATTCACATATATGACATTTCAAGAGCCTAAAGGAGGCTCATTCAACATTCCTGCATCCCAACAGCACTTCGACTCTATACATTTATAGCGTATAATGAATCTGTTGTAACATTACGGCCCAAAGCCACAGAACCATAAACCAGTTTAGGCAGAAACGCATTAAAATATGACAGTTATTATTTAATTATGATGAGATGATGTTTTTTTTTTAAGTGATCACATGTTTAGTCTGAAGTTAAAACTGAATCTGAATTTTCCTGATGCGGCGATACAAACCCATCGGATACAAAGGATACCAACCCAAAGACAAAAAAAAGGACACATATTCACAAAAATATTAATTAAACCACAAGTTTAAACTCTAAACTGTAGTGTGTAGATCTGACAAAAACATAATGCCTTATAGTATTACACTCGATGAAGACAGAAACCCTTATAATACAATATTTAAAGCACATCTAGGCACTGTTGGTCAGATGTTTAAGAGTATATGAAGAGCACGAAGAGCCAGAACTTTAATTTTGATGCCGAGATTTGACATAAAAATAAAAAAAAAATTAAAAAAAGAATTTTCAGAGGCTCAAAATATCCACAGAAAAGAAAATGATGATTTGATCTGTTTGTCACAACACACTTAATGCATCTCCTGCATTGTTATTATAGGCTTTAGTGAACATGTAGTGGAAACCAAGAGGGACAGAATTGCACATTATGACATTAAAATCACATATAAAAGGCAAATATCTCAGCTGCTTACAGACAACAACAAAAAAAAAAATCATAAAACAATTATGGGTAGTAAAAATGGAGGCACATTTGTCTAATTTCACCTCATAAATAGAAATATTTATTTAGTGCATGTGTCTGTGGTGAGTGTTTGGTCAGGTGGAGGTGAAACAAACAGGTTTTATATGAATTGTTGGTGTTTTCAGTTTTCTAACTGAAAAAAAATCAAGAGTTCAGTACAGCAGCATCAGAAATTAGAGTAAAATTAGATTAAATCTGATGTTCGGCAGCAACACGCCCATGTAGTGTGTCATGAACTCCATGCATATGAAACACACAATATTTGTGGCACACGTATGTTGTCAGTTTGCGTCATGGTTAGTATGTGATAGTGATTACACGAGACATCAATGTTACATTCACAGCTCTTAAACTTTGGGATGTTTGATGGAGTTTTAGTCTTGTATAATTTTTTTTAATTCAAGATTATAGTTAATATCTTCATGGCAATTAAATTTTCTCTGTTTGGCAAAAAAAATCTGTCTTATAGCAGTTATGAAACAACAAATGCACACTTTTAAAAACAGGATAAACTTGACATATTTTAAGGGATTCATATGAGGCCCTCTAGTGGAGATATAACAGTATGACAGCAGCCTGAGCAAAGTTTCCTGCCCCCCCCCCTCTTTAAACTGCATTGATACGCCTTCAGTGTTTGGATGGGAAGTGCAAAGTGATTTGTCTGTAGTGTAATAAATGTAATTTTTTTAAAAAAAGGGCACATATCTTCTAAAAGGTGCACAGGAGTGAATAAATTGCATATTTATGTTAAAGCCTAAATTTAATTTCCTTTCACTGCTCAAAGTTTACTTTCTTAGTAGATACTTAGTTACTTTTAATAATCCCATAATTTATATCAGTATCAGTTTAAAGGTAGTCTTTTCCAGATTGATTGAATATAAAAGGCAAATATTGTCTAATATTTTAGTCCTGTTTACTCTGTTAGGACATGAAATCTTTTCCTGCAGCTCCGAGGCTTTTTGCAGGTTTTAGTGTTTGGGGCTTTCAAGCAGTGAAGATACGTTAGATGTTTACAAAGTGCTTGTAAGAAGGACAGAAGAGGAAGAGAAAGCAGTGACAGAAGGAATGTAAACACTTTGAGTCCAGAATATGAAGAAAAAGCTGCAGTGGAGCAAGAAAAGAAAAAAAGCTCTTCTTTCTTCTCTTCTTCATGCTTCTTTTTTTTCTTATTTGCACTTGCGGAGAGCCTCCTGCATCTTCTCCTGCACGTGCTCCATCTTCTCGGCCCACTCCTCGCTCAGACCCTCCTCGTCGTCTCCGATGATGGCCGCGTAGCCCATGAGGGCGATGAGGCCGATGCAGAACAGGTAGGTGAGGCGCGTGCACAGGAGCTCCATCGTCTGGCGGTCGTCTTGCGAGTGCATCAGGTAGATCTCCAGGATGGGTTTGCTGAAGAGCTTCCGTTTGCCCACCACGCCGTCGTACAGCGTGTGCAGGTTCTGGTCTCCCAAGTCATTGGAATAGCTCTCCTCGAAGTCGTCCTTCTTGCCCTCGCGGTGCTCGGGCCGCGCCTCCACCATATCCATGAACTTCCTGTACTGGTTCTTCAGGTTCTCCTCCACCCGGCAGTACTGGCCGTCCAGGGTTTCCTTCTTGATCTGCACCAGCGTGTTGCGGTTCAGCTGGGACAGCTGGTCCAGCGAGCGGTTGACGGAGCCGAACTCGCGCTTCAGGGTGCGGATGTCCTCGTCGTCGACGTGATGCAGCACCACCCGGATCAGGGAACCGGCCACGCCGAAAATGGGGTTAACCACAGCTGCTGCTGAGGAGATGGTGGCCAGACACTCGAGCACTTTGACCATGCCCTGCTTCAGCTTGGCGTGGTCCTCGACGATTTCCTCTTCCATCATGTTTCCCAGAGGATGAAGATGTTGAGGTCAGTGTGTGAAGATGTGGACGTCTGCGAAAGAGACGGGAGACAGGAAGATGAGTTAACTATCACTGATGGTCTTTAAGACATATTTAATAAGTATTAAACATATTCAATTAGTTTTAAAGCGTAGTATTAAAGAGACATTTTGTCATTTTTTTTTCATATGAAGTTCAGTTTATTTCTCTTCTACTGTGAAAACAGTTTTTCAAAGCTTGGAAAACAAAAATTGATGCTATTTTGATGATAAATTCAGTAGTTGTTTCCATTCATTACAAAAACAAAAAGGCCCAAAATTCTCAGCTTTTAGCCTTTTAAACTAGGATTTTTTTTAAATTTTTTTTTTTGGGCTTTTCGGCTTTTAATTGATAGGACAGAGGTGAAACGGGGTGATAGATAGAGAAGGGGTAGTGACATGCAGCAAAGGGTCGGGAGCCGGATTTGATGTCGCGACCGCTGCGTGGAAGACTAAGCCTCATGTATATGGGCCGCGCACACTACCAAGTGAGCTAAACAAATGCCCCTAAACTAGGATTTTGACTCTTTTTTTGTCATCTATATAACTTTTTTTTGTGCCAAGACTTGAATTTTATCATTTCCTTGACAGAACTATAAGAACCAACTGAGCTTCACACAAATCATCAATGTTTTTCGAGTCGGCCAAAGCACGAGGCTGCAGCAAAAGTTTTTCTGTTACATCCCTGACAGGCATTTTAAAGGAATGTGAAAATAATATTTGTGAATATTTTTGGAAGAAAATCAACTTTGTCTTCTTATTAGGGGATGATTGATTTGTGAAATCAAACATTTTCTTTTGGTAATCATACAGGGCTGTTTTATATCTTCTGCTTCCTTTTTTGGGGGAAAATTGAGAAAGTAACAGGTAGTTGTATAAATCTATGTATAAGAACTGGCTTGACAGCTATGATTCAAAGGAAAAAGGTCCGTTGTTTTGGTCTAAAAGCAGAGTTTGACCAACAGTTTCACAGCTAAAAAAATCAGCTGACTCCACCTGAGCAGCTCCACGCTTCATCTTAAAGACAACAAGTAAAACTGATCCAACACCTCTGAAATCCAGCACAACTTCTGTTCAGTTCAGCTGGATTCAGACTGAAATGAACCCTGACAGCTTTGACACTGACAGAAAACAACAAGGAGCATTTTATGGCGCTTTCTTTGACTACTATAGCCTGAGAGTTGCAGCTTCTCACATCAAATTTCTTCCCTTCAGGCTCATAGGAGCCTCGTCTGGTCCTGATCAGGATTATTCCTTTAAATAAAGACAAACAGAGATTCAGACAGAAGTCTTTGTCTCTTTGTCTCTTTAACCAGGAAGTGAACAGATCTCTGGTTGATCCTTGCTGGTTGCAGCAGTTTTCAGCAGTGGAGGAGTTAACAGCTCCATTCAGCGCTCGAGCCTTTCAGCACCAGGCTGCTCTCCATGTGTTTCTATGGGCCGAGCTGATAGCTCCTCAGCAGCTGCGAGCTTCGTGAGAAAGGCATGTAGACGCTAACAGCAGCTGCAGCAGCTAATGGGCGGGACGGGACGGTTGGAAAACTAATATGTCGAGTGTGACCGAGCTGTAAGACTAGTTTATTACATAACAGGAGATACTGTAAAGAATATTACAGGGTTTCAAGCTTGTTAAGAGACAGAGTTTTGCTGTTTTAAGTAAAATCTGTGTGAGTTT
>JAPZDV010000025.1:4839748-4857140 GCA_029814665.1 Acanthurus lineatus | reverse complement strand
ATTATTCCTTTAAATCAAGACAAACAGAGATTCAGACAGAAGCTCTGTCTCTTTGTCTCTTTGAACCAGGAAGTGAACAGATCTCTGATCCTTGCTGGTTGCAGCAGTTTTCAGCAGTGGAGGAGTTAACAGCTCCATTCAGCACTCGAGCCTTTCAGCACCAGGCTGCTCTCCATGTGTTTCAATGGGCCGAGCTGATAGCTCCTCAGCAGCAGCGAGCTTCGTGAGAAAGGCATGTAGACGCTAACAGCAGCGGCAGCAGCTAATGGGCGGGACAAGACGGTTGGAAAACAAATATGTCGAGTGTGACCGAGCTGTAAGACTTGTTTATTACATAACAGGAGCAACTGTGAGGAATATTACAGGGTTTCAAGCTTGTTAAGAGACAGAGTTTTTCTGTTTTAAGTCAAATCTGTGTGAGTTTAAAGGCAGCTGAAGGTTAAAGGAGAGAGAAGTCAAAGATCTGCCGACACCTGATTTCACAGGAGTGTTTTTCCACAAACACGAGGATAACACAGTGAATGTGGTTCAAGGACTCATGTTGAGTGTTGCAGAGTGTTCAGTGTCTTTCACTTCACACCTCAGTAACTCAGTCAAAGCTCGGTGTGTGTGTGTGGGTGTGTGTGTGTGTGTGTGTATGTGTGTGTGTGTGCAGCGGTGCGACAGACACGCACCACTCTGAGATTACAACACAGTCACAAAGATAATCACAACACTCAATGTTGTGCCAACGACGGGGACCCACGCAGCTGATGGCAGCAAGGTTGTGCAACTCCAAACAGCCCCTGAAACCCACACACACACACACTCATACACTAAAATTAACAGCCGTGTGTGTGAGTTTCTGTTTTGTTTTCCTCTGTTTCCCTTTAAATACCCCTGACCACCAAAGGGGGCAGTAATTTACCTGAAATGACAAAGTCGCCCATAATATCCACCGTCTGATTTCAGCACCACCACTGTGGACTGAAAGCAGTGACGCAGGAGCAGAATTTAACCCTTTAGCTTCAGGTTCACTTTAGATGATGTGTTTAAATGCACAAATTTGACACAAACACGTGCAAATGTTGCACTTTATTTGAATACTTGTGAAACCTACACTTAAAAAAGATCCTAAAATGTGACAAATCACCCTTAAATGCTTTATAAAATCACACTTTTGCAGGATTATTTTCAGTTTTTTCATCACATCTTCTTAGTATTTGAGCTGAAAGTCGTCTGCTTTGCAAGTAAATGTCCTGTTTTTCATACTATGACTGCTAAAAGTGTTTTTTGCCTTATAGTTTGTTTCTGATAGCTACTTTATTATCAGCAAATTACATTTATGACTTATTTTTCTATCTTTTGTCCTTGTTTTCTCAGGTGATGCTCTGCAACAGAAAACACTCTTGATCTCAACACGAAACGGCAAACTGCAAGAGGAGACGCTGGTAATGAAAGGGTTAATTATCAGTTTTATTACACAAATCTCCTCAGAAACCGATACCACCTTAAAAAATATCACAGTATCAGATTATCTGAGCTACAATTATAACTAATTGAATGGTTTTGTTTAATCTAACAGCTTCCTGCAGCTGCATTTCAATGTGCAATGAAAAAATTAACCCTTTATGCAAATTCAATGACTCCTAAAGCGACTCTTGACCTTTAAAAACATATAAATGTTTTAGTTTGATCATTTTCAGATCATTTTTTAAATCATCTTAAGATAACCGAGAACTGATATAAGATCTTGTAATTTTATATGCTAATGATAATGTTAATTGAGGGTCATTAAATTGGACCTGTGACAGCTCCCGGGTTTAAAGGTTCTCCGTGGGTTAACCAATCGCTGCTCGGTGGCAGCGTGGCCTTCAGGGAAAGCAGAGGTGGCAGCACTCCCACATCCCTGTCACTAAGTCTTGACTAAAGTTGTGGCTAAGTGACTCAACTTCTGCTTTACTGAGCATCAAAACAGAAAGTAGCTATAAGAAAATGTAAAGTTTAAGTTAAATAAGAGAGAAACAGTAGACAAGGTGTTGGTGGTAAACAAAAAAACATCTGTCCGTCTGACCAGGAAGTGCCTGAGTCCTCTCACCTGGTTCCCTGCAGAGGAGAGGCCATCTTGAATGTTTTCTATGAGCACAGGAATGCTAATGCTAACCCTAATATACACTTTAAAATACATTTAAAACTGCTCCTACAGTGCATTATACACATTTTCATGACTTATTTAAATGGTTTTCTGCCTCTCCTTCATGTCACCTGACAGTTTGCTCTCTGACTCCACAGGATCATGTGTGGCAGCTGAGACTCTTATCTGAAGTTCATCTTTTGAGGCTAATGGAAGTCTAACAATAACATCATCATTGAAGAAAAACATACAACAATGAAGAATCTTCCGGAGTTCAATGTTTGTGAGTATTAAAACGAGCCAAACATCCTCCCTCCCTGCAGATAGGAGCCTCAGTGCCTTCCTGCCCAGCTATGGCTCCCCCTAGCCGTGCCTCCATATTTCCTTGTTAATGCACACCATAATGCCCTGACCCTCCCTTCTCTTTTACACAATATAGACATCAAAATACATCTTAAAACTTCAATTTCTTTGGCTAAATGTTGATTATGTAGCTTCCATCCGCCTTCAAGCCAACATTGGCGCCCATTGGAGCCAACAGAACAGAGGATTTCTTACCTTTTGAGTCTGGCTGTGGCCTGCACCTCCCTCACCAAAGTCTCAACCTCGACAGCCTCCTTCTTCTTCCCAGCAATCCCTGCAAAAAAGGACACTTCCATGTTTGTTGGATATGTAGGGGTGATCAAATTGGACCAAACCATTTCTAAAGAGTCCAAAGAGCCCCTGAAACCCAAAAATTGCCATTTTGGCCCCAAATATATATGATCTCCAAATTTCAATTAAAAAATCAAATATAAATGGTCTTAAACAGTGAAGCCCACTCCTCAAATATACCACGTCCTACCCCTATGAGTTCAACTTATTTTGGTCCATCCAGTTGTCATACAGTTGATACTAAAGCGCAGTTGTCGGAACTTGCGCAGCTGAACTCACAGGCGCTTTTTGCTGCCTTTTGTGCGTCTACCAAGCCCTGGAGCATCTCTTTAAGACTATAAATAGGCAAGTGCTGGTATTTATGAGTCAAACAGACCCTCTTTGTGAGGACTGGACCAAAAAATAGTGAGGATAATAATTTTATGTGCGTAGAACCGGATAACACAAAAACGGAGCCATGGATCCAAATGGACCTCTCCAAATGTGCACAGGTGTATCCAGAGGCACAGGGAGCTCTCCAAAGGCTCCAGGAGAGAAAAGGAAAAGATTATCCAACTAAAAGAGTAAAGATAATAATATTTAAGTTTGAATTTGATCAACTTTACCAAAAAAATTAAAGCTGCACTCAAAGAGAGTCGAATTTAAAGTCCATTTAAAAGCAAAGTGCAACAAGAAAAGTGTACCAAATGGCGCAGTTGGCACTGCAGACATAAGAGTTATTTATTAAACGTATTTAAACATGTTATAAACTTAAATATACATGTGTCTGATGCGGACAGCATTGTAACATAACTCACTAATTGAAAAAAACGGTCTCTCCGATCAAAAGTGGCTGAAACGCAAAGAGACCGCGGAGGTGCAAACGCGTCCAGTCAGTGCGCCGAAGTAGTCCTGCAAAGAGCCACAGTCCGGTCCTTCATCCAGGCTTAAATGAGCGAGAATTCAGTCCCGTGGCACAAAAATCATCACATGAAAGCCCTGCAGACAAATCTAATGGTATATCAGGTGGGGGGGTTGGCTGCGCCGGCGGTTAAAACTGTTTTGCCCAAAATAAACAGCTATGCAAATAATGATGGCAGCTGTCGGCGGAGCGTCTGAGGACAATCCGGCTCCCTTCAACCTTTAGCTGATGGCTGTGATGTTTCTGTGATGTTTGCACCCCCACACATGTAGTCAGACATAGGAATGAGCGTTCGCCTCCCTGCGTGTCCAGACCTGATTCTCCAGCAGGTTTAAGACCCCGCGTCCCCCCTCTGTGAGGCACCGAGCCTCGGGCGGCGGCAGCACAGTGGAGCCCTGTCCTCCCTCCGCTGGAAACTGGAGAAAAATGGAGAATAAAAAGGGCGAGTGTCGGTCAGAAATGACAAAGCCTTCGTTATCTGCTCAGAAACGACTTCCCACATCGACGCTCAGACCTCAGTGATACCAACAGGGCGCGTGTGACACAGCCTCCATTCAGCACCGGAGCTCAGCCGCCGGAGCGCGCGCCTGCTGTCCGCACCGCGTGCATATGCTGCCGCAGCTGTCAGACGGATCACATTGCACCGTGAAGTCACCGTGCGATGGATGCTCACAGTCACATACTGTAACAACCACGTTGTGCAAGCTCAGCTGTACGTCAGGCGGCGGTCAAAGCGCGTAATATTCAGGCTTCAGGATGACAAACAGCCGCTGTTGCAAGACGCTGTTGTTTTTAGCTGAGGGGGTGGGAGGGGGGCAGAAGAGGCGCACTGATGACAGTTTAAAAGCCACAGTGATGATGTCTGGAGGCGGTGAGTAGAAACTGAACAAGAGGCTCAGGACTGAGGGCTCAAATCAACCAAAATACATCCAAGAATACATTTTATTACCATGAATATTTATTATGGGATGAACTTAACCTGTTTCTCTTATTCTGCTGTGTTTAATTGATTAAGACACGATGTTTTTATTATTGTAAAGTGAAGTGTTTGCTTCATTAGACGCCCACAAAGCTTTTATATCATGCCTCTGATTTCATTTAATGTGTGAATGTTTTTAAAGAAATAAATTCTTGGAAAGAAAGAATTGGAAAATCTTGTTTTTTGTTTGTTTGTTTTTGATCGAGCTGCTTTCCTGAGGAAAAAATTAGATATTTTGGAACAAAGAAAGCTTTCTTATCACAAAAAACAACAAACAACACTACAGATGTGCTTAAATTATATTGTCTTTAATTTTTAACGGGTTTCAAAAAATAAAATATGCAAAAAAACAAGTATTGCCAGATAAAAATGAACGAGTGATTCTTCATCTTTCATTGGCAGAGATGTTAAGCCCACGATTTGACCATTTGATGTGTTGATTGCAGTTACATACGTTGGACTCCGGGGGCGCTGTATCACTACAGTGGCTTACAATGGGTAGTGATGTTCAGTAGCGTTAAATTGACACAGGATTCATTTATTTAGTCTTTATTTACAGTCAGCATTTTTACAGCCATGCAGTGCAGTAAAACCAGGAAGTTAGAAATAAAGAGAGTCATAAAAACACAGAAAATAAAGATGTGAATCTCAGGGAGGTTAAAGTTGCATAATTCAACGCTGAAGAAACAAATGACAGTTTAAACACACACATGACTGTTTAACTTCAAACATTGTGTTCAGAAATCAGAAGACACCAAACAGACTCAACATGAACAGGACAAATAAACCAACAAAAGTATCAAAACACAAACATGATCCAGTGTTTGAACACGAGGAAAGTCAACGCTTCAGTTTGCAGAAAAGAAAACTTTTATCAGCTGCACATTATTCCTCCACTGTTGGTGAGGGACCCTCCTCTGTTCGCTCCCAGTGTTTCCTCAGACGGCTCGGTGTTGTGGAGCAGGTGCATGAACTGCGTGGGCTGATCGGTCTGGTGACGAGCCATTTTTCGGGCGTAGTACCTCCTGGACGCAGCTCTCCACGCCTCCCTCTGCAGTGTCTGAGACTCCTCTGGCAACTCTGATATCAGCGTCCTCCTTCTCTTATCCACTAAAGAGATGGCTTGTGAGTACCTAGAGTCTGTAATATGAGGAAGGGTCCCCGAACGAGAAGGGTTCGCCTGCTGGCGGGCTATTTTTCGGGCGTAGTACCGCCTTGAAGCGGCTCTCCAGGCTGCCCTCTTCAGTCTCTGAGCTTCTTCTGGCAGCTCTGACATCGGCACGCTCTTCTTCTTGTTCCTGAGGAGGTCAAGAGGTGAGAAATGATCATAAATATGAGCAGAAATCTTAAAAATGAAAAGTTTACCAAGCACTTTAAATGAATTTTTTCTCAGGGCTTTGTGTTGAGCAAATAAAAGGTCTCGTTCTCAACAAAGTCCACCATAAAAAAATGAGCTGACTGGTTTGTTAACAGTTTTTGTGATGTTCTGCTGAATCATCTGTGTCTATGAAATAAACTACCTCAGATGTTCTTCCTCAGGAACTCGATATCCATCCTGGTCTGCTCGAGGTTTCTCCCTCAACTTTTTTCTCTCTCTGGTCTCCAGTTTTTCTAGAAGAAATCAGGGGTGAAATTTTCTCAGTCATGCAACCACAATGATGCAATAGTACATTTTAACAGAGACAACATTCACACAAAACTTCTCTTTGTCTAAGACTGTTACATGCAGCTGAGTACTGTTTCAAAATGTCTAAATGCTAAAATAGCATGATTAATCAACCTTATTAACCCACTATGATGAATATAAGCATATTTTTCTGTTTAACAAATATAAGCCAAAGTTTTCAAATAAATGTAAATAAATTTCAAAATCATACATTTCAAAATCATACATTTTAAATCAGCACCAAGCAACCATACAAGAAGACTCCCAACTTTAACCATGAGCATTTTTAAAGTGAGCAAAAAATATGATGTAGATCACCAAACAGCTGTTCAAATAGTGATAATTAGTATTTCAATGCCAAATTTCTGATGATCAGGACAGTATTTGAGGTTCAGTTCATGGTTTACTAAAGAACATACCATTTGTGCAAAATGAGACAAGCTTTAAATGAGACATAATTCTTAGAGCGTAAAATATATAACAGGAATGGCAGGTAGGATACATTACTTCTTATACTCGGGCCCTCTTTGTCCTGACATGGACTGGACGTGCTCTCCTGATGCTCCCCGAGTCTGTCTTCGCTCATTTCCCACTTGATTAACACCGTGTCGATGTCACACGGCTCCTCCTTGATGGTGAGGCTGCTGGGAGACGTGGGCAGATTCCTGGCTGCCTCTGACAGGCCCGAGGACTCTGAGGAGTGGGAGGTGCAGCTCTGGTCAAGACCCAACCTGCTGGGGGATGAAGGAAGAGCCGACTCGTGGCTTTGGGAAGAAACATGTGAGGAGGGTCTTGCAAAAAGGCCCACTGTGGAGAAGAGAGACAAAAAAATGACTTTCTTAGAGGCGGAAGTACATTATATGTACTGTTTTTGCTTTTAAAGTTGTTTATCAGCCTATTTCAATATTTCTTAAGACTGCTTAACACATGCAATTTTTTTTTACAGGTTGACTTGTATAAGCCAACGCCAATAAATAAATGAAAAAATATTCCCACACTATTAACAATGACATTTCATTAACTTTACTGAGAAAAAAAGTTTCACAACTACAAAAATACTATTCCAAAACCAAGTGATTTTAGGATTTTTGAAGCATTAGAGTGTATTCCTCCTCTAATATCATTCGTACTCACAAGAAATACTCATTTCACACTCCTGCTGCCCTGCTGTCATCACGGGGTCAATGCAGTTTGGTCCAAACTCGCCCTGCTCTTCCCTCTGCGGGTCACCGGGGGTCTGAGATCCGGCCATGCTGTTGGAGGCTGGCTCCTTTTCAAGCATCCTGCAGGTGCATCCTTGTCGGCGCAGCACCTGCAGCTCGTGCTCTATCTCCTTCAGCCTGCACTCGAGCCGCTGGATCTCTTTGTCCCTGTCGGCCACCATCCGTTGGTACTCATGTGTCCTGGCACTGTTGACACCGTACAACACGTTAATTATCGAGTCCATCGCCAGCCGGATGGCGTTTTCCACCACCAGGGCTTCATCGTCGCGCAGGTATTGGTGCAATGTTCTGTTCCTGACCAGATTCATCTTCAAAAACAACCTGTGTTGATGTTAGCGGGGCTACGCGGAGAGCGTCAGGCTAGTCACTGAAATGCTAACAAACGATGCAGCTAACAGACACCGGCCGCTCACAAACGGTCGTCGAAAACATTATAATCACGTTTAAGACGTGAATCCGAGGCTTCTTCGTGATTGAAAATACGGGCACACAAAACGGGGTGAGATAGACTTATATTCAGCTAACGCGAGTTTTCTGAACTGTACTAGAGATGCAGGTTTGCTTCCTGCCTCGTTCTTCTTCGGCGAAAGCGCCTGTCAGTGAATGTTGGTTTGGTGGCCACAGCGCCCCCTGGTGAGATGTATGAATAACTCCCGTTAACTGTACAGACCTTGTTGGTGAGAGGCATGCTTGCTTGATGCATAACCTATCACTCAGCATTTTTGATTCAGTCGACAACAAACTTGTTACTTGATTTATAGGATGAAAATTCTTAAGTTAAAAAAACAGATTTAACAGGTTTCAACATAATCATTTTAATAAGGTAAAAACTGCAGCATGTTTTATTTCTACTATATTGAAAATAATGAATTAATAATAGTAATAATAATAATAATAATAATAATAATAATAATAATAATAATTAATCTGACAATTGGGCTTCTGAATAGTCAATTTGGTCATTTCACATACACACATTTGCATACATCATCTGAATAGACTTGTCATCCAAACACCTTTTGAGGTTATTTTCCTTATGTAGATTCTTATAAGTGCTTATTAATAGGGAATATAAACAATGAATACAATGGACACATTCAACAGGAAAAAATACAATTAATAATGGTATTACAAAACTCATATTAAAATACAAAAATAAATAGCTATAACTACAATGAATAATGAATTCCAGAGAGCAAAAACAACAATTACTTTAATAACTCCTAATATATGTAGAAAATGAACCTTCCCTTTTTGTTTGTCTATCTGATCAGATCCTTACGGAGCTTCATTGATTAAAGAGAAAGGTGAGTGTAGCTTTGTGTGTGTGTATCTACATGCATACACACACCCATTTTGTTCATTGTTTGTTAGTGTACTGCGATACTATCATTCTTGAAGTAAACATGGGATTACAGTTGTAAATTAAGTTCTGTGGATATTCATTGAAAGAATAACGGCTTTTGTGCAGAGACCCACCGTGTGTTCTTTAACAAAAAGATGTGTGCTTGTTCTAATGATGTTTATGACATGTGATGCAGTTTGGCATTGTACTACTTCATCACATTAGTAAATATTTAGTCAGTGATCTCGCATGCTGTTTGCTTTTTTGCCCTTTTCTCGCCTTCTTTTTCTTCCAATCAAAAAACATGAGTGGGTGTGAAGAGTAACAGGCACCTTTGAGAAGATTTCTATGGCATGTTGACCTCCACAGAAAAGATCTCTTTAGCCACATCCTGTTGTTTGTTTGTCTTCAGTGACATGAGCACCTCTGCAGGTATCGCTATAAATAAAAAAAGAAAACAAACATTCAACCCTTTTTTTCTCCTTATTTTTATTTCCTGTGGTGGCTGCTGTCGCCGTGTGGTTCAGCATGTTTGCATGTTTGTGTACGTGCCTCTTTCTCCGTCGGTCTGCAGGCTGATGAAGTCACTGTCAGGAAGCAGTGCCAGCTGTGACTGGTGGGTGGCAGCAGGCAGCTTTCTTCTGTCTGGTTAATGTTGCTGTATTTGAAAACTGTTAACTTTGTTCTTTCATCGTAATTTTTTAGCAAAATTTAGAATTAGGAAAGCTTAAGATTTAAATTCAGTTTATAGTTTCACACACTTAAAATAAAACCTCTGAATACTTAACACATAAATAAACTGCATATTAAACTTCAAAGTTTGCCAGTAACATTTTCAGATACTGGAAGAACTTCAGACAACCTACAGGATTATTAACACATTATTAACTGTAGTAGTTCCAATACTGATGCTGGTCTAGGTCCTGCTGGTGCAATGTACACCTGTATGCAACTCGACAGATTCTGACCAAACATGTGTCCGATATCCAGTGTGTGTACTTCGATATAAAATGTTAGTACATTACAGTGTTGTAGTATGAACATTTTATAATGAGGATCTTATGTGAAATGATTCGATATGTAGTTTGTACACAAAATCTGGAAAAACCAACAAATAAACTTTTATCATAAAAACTGTCTGAAAATTTACACACATCTTCCCCTGTTTTAATAAAGTGTAAAGAACAAAAATAAAGACTCTTATGGTCACAGACGGGTTGTGGAGCTCACATGGCGATGCATGCGTGCTGCTGACATGCCACCCGGCCCTGTGCATTTATGCTGGAGGTTAAAGGGACATTTTAACTGGGCCTCTGTGACAGCAGTGCTGCTGAAATTTGATAAAATGTCTTTTGCAGCAGTTATTTATGAGCAGTTATATATATTTAGCAGGAGGCGGCCTCCTCTTCCTCAGTCTCAGTCCCACACAGGAAGCATCTGTTCCTTTCTCTGGAATCAAACTAAATGAAGAGTTAAAAAAAAAGAAGATATTTACGTCAATAACATCTTTCTTTTCTGTCCGAGCTCAATGCCAGACCTTCTGTCGTGATGAGACTGTGCATTCATTGCAAACACAGAGTCTGGTAACTTTGCAGATTCAGATCCAGATTAGCCTGGCTGACGCATTTTCTCTCAACTGCCGTAAACACTGTGGTTTTTGCAGGGACATGCTTCCTCATTAAAAAATGTTTGTATCTGATTCTTTTCTATTAGGAAATAAAAAAATCAATACCTCCCTTTACTTTTTAGATTGTCAGCTAAGATTCTCGTCTCCATGCTGTTTTTTGCATCACATTCAGCCTGTGTGTCTGCAAAATAAGATTTCATTATCATTTGATTTAGCAGAAAGTTAAAACAAGAAATTTTTGAATTAATTACGAAATACAACAGGTTTGGGTGGTATCTGTGTTTTTCATAACTTCCTCACATTTCACTGTGATATGCAGTATATTAAGGTATTTGTGTTCAGCTGCTTGTGATGGACGTCACTGTAACATGTTTGACACTGTCTAGCTTGCAATGTTGTGTGTCTAATAAATAATCAGCCTGCTTGGTTGAGTCTCGCTGGGTTGAGCTGGTGCACCTTTATCACCAAGACAAAACTCAAAATGTTCCCAAGTCCTGGAACATTTTCTTTGCCTCCTTTCTAAGCTAATTTACACAGATTGACCTCTAGTGGAAAATGTTATGCACTAAAATACATCACATATAAACAGCATCAAATAAGCAGTTTAATACAACAAGAAATGTCTGTAGTGGAATGATACTTTCAGGACTTTTTATGCACCTGTTTACTCCACTACCTTGATTCTGTCGAAGTCAGTCTGAAAGTAGAAAGAATTAAAAAAAACAACAAAAAAACAGGTTACTAATACTGAGGGAGACACTGTGATACATGACAACTCATTTCTTTCAGTTCCATACAATTATCGTTCAGTTGATGTTACATTTTAAATAAAGTATTAAAAGAAGTAACTGACCCTGGCCACAATGGTGATTTACTGTTTTTTGGGTGAGCAGGAGAAACAAAACATTAAGGCAAACGTGTACAGCTGTTTTTAGCCAGTTTGCAGTTTGCCTGCATTAAAAATCAGCATATTTACACTAATCTTGGTGTAATTAGTCAGAACTTTTTTTTCTGCTCATAAAAAGCTGATGTTCTGGAGACATAAAGTTTTCATAGGAAAGTTTCAGAAAACTCTAAGTATAAATCAGTCCAAGTTCTTAATCATTCATGGAGTAAAATGTCACACTGTATAACCACAGCCGGCTGCTTTCTCATGTTCTTGGTCTTGATACTGAAATCGCTGCCTGAAAAGCAAAATTCTACAAAAGTGATCTGAGCTTCCTTTCAATTCAAGCAGGAAACAGCAACTTGCTACTTAAACTGGAAGGAAGTTGTAACCTCAAATACTGAGAAGTAAATAAACTTGTGTGAAAAAGAATATTTTTGGAGTCATTTTTTATGGGCTGCGTTCACAGTTATAATAAGGGGAAACACAGTAGAGAAGTGTACATTTGTCTGATATCAGACAAAACTGTCAAAATGTTTCACTTTTTCCATCTTGAGTCGAAATTTTCCTCAACTTCACTGATTCCCATGCGGGAGGGGATGTGATACGACAACATAAAGACACAAATAAAGGCTAAATACATTGGAGTTAAAGAGCGAAACCAGAGCTGCTGTCTTTGTAAAATAAGTTTGTAATCCAGGAGGTTATCTTGTTCAGGAATGTTATTAAGGAGCCTAAAAGAGAAGAACCTTCTGAGATGTTGAGTTAAATCTCTAAAGTTCTCTAGCGGACTTGTATGAAACGTTTTTTTTTTTTTTAGACTGCCTTTGTTGGTTAAATATTTTTAATTTATACTTTATAATTTAGAAATTTAAATAAAATTTCAGACATGAATGATGATGAGTCCAAAACTATAGAATCCATCAATTGGCAATCTATCTAAGTGTTCCTAAAAAAATATATGTATATTTAGTGTGATGTTACATATTTGAACACTTTCAGGGACTTTCAGGATATTTAAGAAGTGTCCCTGCAACACAAAACAGTGTAAAGACATTTATATAATTTTTAACTGAGAAAAAAAATAACGTTTTGGCCCTGTGTTTCTCTGAACTTGGTTGACGTTCTGTTTTGTTCCAGTTTTGTTTGTTTTCTTGCAAATTTTGGTGAAAAATTTACAGAAAGTGCAAAGTTTTAACAGTGACATCAAATTAGCTAGAAAACAGCACTGCAATGATCCGGGAAAACATCTGGCAGCTTTTCTTGTCACACAAGGTGCAAAAAGTCACGGGGTGCCACAGTCACGATGCCTTTTGCAGTTTTACAAAGTCAAAAAATGTGCAGAAACGGTGCATCTCGTGAGACTTTCATATGAAACCAGCAGATGGACTAGCAGATTAAAGATAGTAGCCAATACAGGAAGAAGATTATCACAGTTGGATAGAAATACAAACCAGACACTCAGTGTTTGTGAAGAAGAAAGAAACCAAGCCACCCAAAGTTCTTAGAAAAACCTGGACCCAGGTAAAGCCCCAAGACAGAGTTTTGCACCAGCAAGAGAGAAATAATGTTGGTACATCCTGCAGAAGAATGACCACAGCTACATGAACTGTTACTGTGCGAGAGTTTTTAGCACGTGAAGTGCGTTTAAAAAAAAAAAACTTTCAGAACAACGAAGAACACTAGCACCTTTAAGTGACTGAGGTTATCTTAGTTTTTTAAATACAACACAACTGAAAAAACTCTGTGTGGGTTCTTACTGCCAGTGACATGGCATCATTTTGGAAGAACATAATAAAATGAGTCAC
Source organism: Acanthurus lineatus (assembly GCA_029814665.1). Classification (NCBI taxonomy): domain Eukaryota; kingdom Metazoa; phylum Chordata; class Actinopteri; order Acanthuriformes; family Acanthuridae; genus Acanthurus; species Acanthurus lineatus. The sequence continues at coordinate 4,843,938 of JAPZDV010000025.1, read as the reverse complement.
TAATGTCTCCGTTACATCTGAATATGTAATGCTTGGCATTTTATATGTTATAACCTATGACCTTTCAGAAGTGTGGTGGTGTTTATATCTCCATTTATCTATAAAAATCGTACAGGCCAGGTCCCATCATTGTCTCACTGTCTTTGTCACGAGCTGCATAGCTTTTAAAGCATTTTTGCTAATCAAGATACAGTAATTTCACATTTTTGTATTTGAAAAATTTGAACTATAACCTGTCGTGTATACACAGCCGTGGCTAAAAAAAGTTAAGATGTAGGAAGTAAAGATGGAGGAGTTAATAATCCATGTACTGACCTACCAAAATCTAACTGACATCGGTTTTACAACAAAAACAATGAAGGTCTTTAATCCGCAACTGCTCACTTATTCTTTTCAGCCCACTGAATTAAAAAACTTTACAAACTTACATCGTCCAGCATTTAGGCAAAGAATTAAATTAAGTGAAAATTTAATCGAATAAATGTTTGGACATTATCTGTCAAATCAGATATGTCATAGTATTCAATACTCAATACAAAAATTTATATGCATTAATTTCATCATTGGAATAATGCATAATATGAATTATACCCAGCATCTTTAAATGTTACTCAAACTCATTCCTGTACTTGACTCACCGTTTCATCATCGCAGTTGCACCCACCAAACAACCAGTTTACCAAAGAGAGGGAAAGTAGAAAAGGTTTTACACTGAATCCAAATATGTAAAGAAAGTGACCTTTTCTTCATATTTCTATTCACAGTTTTGTCTCGAGAAAAAGAAAAAATATCTCAGGTATCCATCTGAGATAGGTGGCACATTTGGTAGATTAGTTATGACGATATTTAAAATCCTCGAAGACGTCTGCAGTTTCATTAAATCACTTATTAGCAACCGCAGAAGCGTCATAAACCACAAATGGTATGTTTTAGTCAAGTTATTTAACGTAATGGTAAAGAGCTTCAACTATTTTTACACACGTGTTAACCACAGACCTTCTTTCAAGCATCTAATTCAAAACCATATTAATAAAAAAATAACAACTCTGAAACAAGGGAACCACAAATGCAACAATGTCGACTCATTTCTGGGTTTAAGGACTCATCTCTGCATCAGACTATTGATCATAAGAAAACACAAGTACTTTGTGCCCCACTAACAAGTATGAAAGCTTCTGAAAAGGATATTCCTTCGTCCTCCTCCTGATTAAATGAACCACGTAATTTTAAGGACACAGTCAGTGAGGATATTTTGAACTTATACTGACAGTCAGAATGCATATAAAAGGTAAAATAAAAGGTTTAATTTTAAGTTAAACGCCATGGCACGCGCCACAAAAGAGGAGGCTGCAAAAAACACTAAGCTAATAATGGATGAGTGTTGTTAAAAAAGCTCCAGATGCACATCAGAAAACTATGAAGAAAACTAGGAATCATTTGGACAAAAAAACTCACCTTGTTGTCTCTCTGTGAGGTTTTATTGCTGTCACTTCCTGTGCCAGTTTGTGTAGTTCCAATGAAAAATAAAATAAGATCTTTTGTCTTTTCTTGATATTTTGTAACTTCCTCCTTTTTTCACACCTTCTGAATTCTGCTGTTATCACTGTCTTAAAGCAACAACACATATCTTTTCAACCCTAAAAAAGCAGTCCGGAAGTTTGTCTTTTGACACAATAACTCAATAACAGAGAAAATGGCATCCGTCCCATTCCCACAGAGCACTCCGGTCACAGGATTTCAGCACTACGTATCTTTGGCAGCAGGCTGCCGCATTATCTCACGAAAAGTTCGTGCTGCTTTACAGCAGCTTTAGTTCACACAACAGCCTTCAGCCAAATGAGTCAATACAATGGCTGAATATAAGAGACAGAAGAGGATGGTGACTCAAAGAAAAATAAAAGACAGAGTGACCGGCCAAAAAGTTGGACAAGAGTTAATAGGACAGGCTTTTACGCGTAGGCGAAAGTTTCGTGAATCAGTAGCCTGCAAGTCAAATGCCAAGCTGGTTGTGTTGCTGTGAAGTGGTGTGGTGTCTTGCAATGTAGTCTTATCTGGTTGGGAATGTCTGGACAGAGGTTTTGACCCAAGGGGTAGATGAATTGATAATACTGGGGTCACTTCTTGACCTGTGACCCTTTGAAGACATGGTTCATGTGTTGGTCAGCGGTTGATGATTTCGATCAGTATGTGAAGTTGCATTCTTTGTGTAAGATGTAATCTATGTAAATCCTATATAAGTGAGGTGTTTGAGATGTACGGGAGGAGATTCTTTCTGGCTCAGAATCTTCTCTCGGGCAAACCGGGATGCCTGATCGACGCTGGACTTCTTTGTAATAAGCTCGTTTTTGTGCAATCAAGCCGGTGTCAGCAGAGATTCCTTCATCATCCATCAGCAGCATCGCTTACTTAAGAAACAACAGTGGTTAGTGGTTTTTATAATCTGTCTCTTAGCTAATGGGAAAGCAATGATCTGACGACAGAGTGTAAATACCTACAGATATTATTCGTAAGGGATTGCTCGGTAAAGGCTTGTTGTCTGATGGTTAGCAGCTTTACAGAGTGCCTAAAGTCATCTGATCCGAATTATGTCTCAGGCTTGCATAAAGTGTTTTTCTTTCCTGTTCTATAAAATAAAACAAGAAGTCAGATGCAGCTCTGAAGGGGATTTTATTGTCATCAGATACAATCTGACTTTTCCTGATGCATACTTCAACCACGAAGTTCTTACCACTTTTTCTCAGAGTGGATTTGAGAGGGCACACGTACCAATTTACCACCAATAAATGACTAAAACATGTAGCTGTGTGGGAGAGCGGCTCCACCACCTGTTGTTTCTCTCCCTTTGGTGCTTATTCATTTAAAAACAAGCTGAACTTGAATCAGGAGACTCAGACGTAGACCTTCAGATCACCATCATCTCGGTGTGTACAGAAGCCCTTGTGGCACTGCCCACTCTTATGCAGATTTTTATTCGCAGGTGCAACCAGTGAGGTTAAAGTTATTCATCACTGTTGTTTCGACAGCAAGATGACAGCCCAGCTTACCTCTTTGTGGAGGTTTTCCTCTCTACTGATATTCAGCGACACTGTAATCTTCTCAGCCTGCAAACTCCCCCCAAATACACACAAACATCCCTCCCATTTAATAAGTACAGTCTAAAAGTCACAGGGTTTCTCTTTAACCAGGTGGGCGATGCATCCTAAGGGTTGACCCCCCCCCCCACTACTCTCTCTCCTTCCCATCTAGGTTTCTCCGTCTGGGCTTGTTGGTGGGGAAAGGCCCCCGCTGAGTCGTGGCACTTGTGGGAAACTTGTGTGGGTGTTTCCGAACCTACAGCTGATGAGGAGATAAATGAACAGGAAAATGAGTAGGTAGCATTTCCTGATTATACCAACATGTATCTCTGTGGGGTGAAATGTCGTATCGCCTTTTATTTCTCGACATAGTTAACTCATTTATTTAATATCGACAGATGTGGCTGCACTTACCAAAAAGATAAGCATCAGACTCGTTTTTCATTTCTTTGTTAGAACTGTGGAAAGCCTCAGCAGAGTTTATGTCTCTTAAATTGGTCCTGAGCAGACAGAAGAGTTCATCATCAGGTTGCTTTCTGCAACATCTTCAGCCAACCTTCACCTTTCTCCAACTTGGACTCCAGAGACAACTCTTGGTCCCTGTCAGCCACCATCCAAGCCGCTATGATGACCTTGGTGTCCTCAGTGTGCAGATTTGGGGGCAGCCCGGACAGGTCATGCTTGTTCTTATTACTCATTCTGTTACTTTTTTATTGAGTAACTAACTGATCCAACACTGTAAATATGACAGCACTGCTCTCACTGTTGCTCATTTCACAACAAGCGGGTGAATAACGACATATACAAAAACATATTCTGGAAAAAATGATTAGCAGCCTCAGTTTTACGTTAATATCTGAGAGTTTGATAAAATGTTTGGTCAATGGTCAATAAAAGCACATTAGCGCATCCAAGGTGATGGAGACTCTTCTTCTACTGTGTATATGTGTCGAGGTTGGGTGCTAGAAAAAAACACTTTTACCACCAACTACTGGAATAACTGGGTACTGCGGTTTTGGTGCAGCTTATCATACTTATTATTATTGTTATTATTATTGTTATTATTATTATTATTATTATTATTATTATTATTATTATTGTTATTATTGGTATTAC
>JAPZDV010000025.1:4823684-4839648 GCA_029814665.1 Acanthurus lineatus | reverse complement strand
TATTATTACTATTATTATTATTGTTATTGTTATTTAAATAATAATTATTATTAATAATAACACACTTTAAAAATAAACCAGTTAATTATCAGTGGTGGAAGAAAGCCTCTATTTCTCTTTTTTTCTGAGTTAAGACAGCAATACCACAATCAAAATATTCCCCTCTGATTGCTTTAAAACAGTTCTGTCCAACACACTGCACCTTATTTACAGGCTACATAATATGAACATAACTGAAAAAAATTATTATATTTTCACTGACTGGCTGCATAAATGATCATTGCACATCAAAATATATTTGATTCCTTTTCAGTAGTACAGTGAGTACTGCTATATCTCAAGACAAAAATATATGTATTTACTTGCTTTCATAATGATTGGAGAAATAACTCGAGGAAAATTTATATTGAAGTTAGTCTTTATTGATCCCCTTAAGGAAATACTGTAGATTCTGAGCATTTGACCCATTCTTTTTAGAAGAAGCACCAGCATTACATCTGTAGTTTCCACTTTCCACGATCGATATCAACAATTCAAAACCCCAAAGATGGGTGATTGTCTAATAATATCTTAAGCATTTTCCATTGAGTTAAAGAAAAAAAAACATTTCAAAGCTACTTGTTTGATTTTGACAATGGAACTTAATGCCCTTCAATTACTTATTTTTCATTAAAAGGTGGAGTCAGAGTACAAACATAGACAGATAAACATCATTTCATAGACACCTGTGAGAATCACGTTCATATCATTGCATTCTGCAATCAATATGCTGAATGCGACAAGTGTAACACAAAAGTTAGCCAAGACAGAAAACTTCTGCTGCACCATATGTATTGCATTTACATTAGCTGTATGAAAACAGAATACGCCTTGTACATGAACAAATGTTGCAGGAAATTCAGTGCATTAAACCATAAGGAACCTGCTCTGGCCAAGTATCTCATATCTGGATCACACAACATAAACTAAGTATGCATATGAGCAGGCACTGTATGATCATCTCCTGCAATGCCTTATAGGGCCTTTGTGATCAGTGTCACCTGTCTTGTGAATTTTTTAGACCAAACCAACCGACAGGATCATTTCTCATGCTTTTAGCTCTTACTCTCTTGCAGGAAATCAGATGGGACATTTGGGTTGCCCTCTCTGGACACTAAAACAGGAGAAAAACCCTCTGCAGTTTTCTTGAGAATGCAGTAATTGTTACAGTTACATGGTGGTGGACTTTCATCGACAGGACTGTTTGGTACACTGAACTCTGGCCCTTGGCTCAGGTCCTCACAGCTGCAGCCAGAGTCTGCATGGCTGATGTCTAAGAAATCTTTAGGCAGAGACGAGGCAACTTCTACCTCCTCAGAGCCTCCTGCCCAAACAGTGCAAGGCAGCTGAGTGTAAGACGTGTTCCCTTGACAGACCATAGTCAAAGGTGGGGGGGGCTCATGTATTCCAGGTAAACCTACATAGGAGGATTGACCTGGAATGAATGCAAGTTGTGCCACTGAAGGAGTGTGGAGGTCCTGGTTCTCCTCTGGGTCCTTTGTGATGGGTTTCGGCACAATAACCACAGAATCGGTGATCAAGATCTCCTCCGTTTTGTATGTTAGCATATATTTGCCTTGAGGTGAAAACCATTCCTGCAAATTCAGTTGCATTGAGATACATTAGGTGTGACGAAGCATACGAGACACTGCAAAACATGCTGTTTGATATTCATCATCAATCCACTGGATCCAATAAATGTCAGTATTTTGCACAGATATCTGCTCTGGTCCCCCACAAAATAAATCATTCAGATCTTGAAGATCTTCTAACCTTTTCTGTAGCACCACCACAAGTTCGACATTCATGGGTTTGAATTAAGTGGAATAAGTGGGTGGATTGCCATGAAAAGTTGGTAAAGACTTTCATGACCCTCTCAAGAGGAACTGTAATCACTTGTGATCTTCTGACCTTCGTCACAGTTTGAATTTGTCTCAGACTTTGGTTTATGACCAAACTACTGCAGAACTCATGAGATTTGCACTTAAGCATATACAAAATGAATCATTAAAATCCAAAATACCTTTAAGGACTAGGAATAGTATATATTTAGCACTGATAACAGACTTCTATATAACGTTTCACATCCACGTAGTTGTTGTTAATGCTATTAAACGCAGGACATTACAGCTGAGTTAGTCTCCAAATTTAGGAAAATAAGGAGAATAATGGACTTTGAATCAGCACCTCACCTTAAGATTGCCTTCATGTTGCTGAAAGAGAGGTTGGAAGAAAGGTGCAGGCGATGGTGTGTGGGACAGAGTCTTTATCTTCATTCTGCCAAACAAATAAAGAAAGATCACAACGATCCAACCACATTTTCTTTGTGCAAAGCAGATTACGTCATCAATGGCAATCTTAAATCTCCCCTGTGACCACAATGCCAACGCACGGATGGCTTACCTTGCAGCAGGACTGTAGAAGACAAACAGCAGGATCCCAATAGCCACACACACAGGGCCCAAACATTTAGTCAAAATGGCTAATTTATTACCTTGTTCTGAGAAAGAGTCATGAAACAATTCAGAATCACTGAGTCATAGTACAGAGATGACAGTTAAGTCTGAGATCCATGAATTGTCTGCATTATTCTATGAAGAAAGCGATAAGAACGGCGGAAATAGTTGGTTTGAGGTCTTTGAGACTCTGACTTATTTCATTCATACAAAATTCAACAGTTGCCTCTGATGACACACATGAGTCAGGGTCAACAAGATCCCTCAAATTATGTAATAAAGCAGACAGCAGACTTTTTATTAACCTGTATATTAATATGTTTACATGTATTATTGACAGTAAGCACAGTGAAGGAAAAGCGGCACTTTACCTTGTCTGGCTTCATTTTCCCAGCATGCTGATGGACTCCATTGACTCCAAGTTCCATTATAAGTAGAGCCTATAAGTTTAGATCTCACTACAACACAGTGTTCTCCAGGTTCAGGCTGTGATGTTTGAACAGATACAAGCTGCTCACCTGCGTTAGGATGAAGAGTCTGAGAAAAGGTTGAGAAGATCAAATGAATGATTATGGTTGTTACAGAAAAAATGTGTTGAAAAAGTGTGACCTATGACCTCAGTGGATCTTACTTTACTCTCTTTGCTTTGAGTTGATTGAAGTAAGAGTTCGTACTGAAGTTTTTTTTCTAGGTACGGATGGCCTTCATACCCACTTTTCCAAGTGATATTTAGAGCCTCCGGTGTTTTTTGGACCTCAGCTTTATGCGGGGGTGTCAAGTGAACTGTTGACAAGCGGAAAATCTATGTACAAATCTCCTCGTAATACATACAACTTTAAGTGTTTTAATAAATGTCAAAAATACTTTACATACATCATATGTAATATGATATAATATATTTTTTTCTTGATTACTATCATCTTATCACTGCAATATCGTGCAGACATATCTGCTTATAGGCATGCAAAAACACACATATATCAATGCCAACAGTTGGAATGAACAACAAATAATTTGTGCTTACTGTTCTGTGATGGTTGAAACATATTTGTGAGAACATCACACTCAGATTCACGACACAGTTTTATGTCATATAAATCATAGTATGTAAGAGAAGAGTCCTTGACTTTGCAGACACAGCTGTAACTGTGACTCATCACCACAAGTGGACAAGTCTTAGTTTTTTTATGATACCTAGAGGAGAATTCACACACATGGCACAAACACAAACATTAATAGGTAAGAAAGATTTAAAATTTTTTTTATTCATGTAATTCCACAAGAAGTGCAATTAGTCTGACCTGTCGTAGAATTTCAGGCTGTAGTTGGATGCCTTCATGGGATCACCAGTGATGTTCAAAACACAAGAAATAGTCTCCCAATAAGAACTCACACATGAATATCCATCAGCTATGAAAGTGGGAAAAAAGATGATTGTTATGCACATTTTGACACAATTTTTTAATATGGCAAGTCACACAATAATATGCTATCACACACACAACAGAAAAGTAATAAATGTATTAACTTGATCAATAAATAATTCACTGTTGACAGGAGGGGATTCCATACCTAGTAAAGAAGGTGAGTGTTAAATTTTGTACATAACATTATAAGATTGTTAGTATTTCAGTGATTTAATGAGTATATAGCATTGTGCTGCTGCAGCTGGTTTTAACCACTATATTCTTAACCTCAGGCATCTTCACAGGGTCATAACTTTAAAATTATCTTGTTTTTCATAAACACATTAGGTGTGTTGATTCAGTAATCTCAGGCAGACTTTTTAACCAACAGAGTCCAGAACTCTGTGTTTTACATTTTTAATACTTTGTGCTCAAACACATTCAGAGCTGATGGACATAATTTCCCTAAAGGTGAACTTTTAATATTAAGACGACCACCTTTTTATCATATTTATCTTATGTACACATTCTCTCATACATAAATTTAAAAAAAAAATGCAGAAAAAAATTACTTCTTGGGCGTTTATATATGAAAATAACTGTAACTGTTGCCTTTTATTTTTTGTATTATCCTATTTAGTTACATTTATATTCTTTGTCTGTGACATGAAAACTACAAACCTCCATTTCAATTGTGCATCCCTGTGTTACTCAAGGATTAAATTAAATACCTTGATTCTTTAATTGCTTAATTACTCAGCTACATAATTTGTAAAGTAGCCATCAACTCCAGTTGTGAGATGAATGTTGTGAAGGAAAAATTACATTTAACATAAGTAGTACAGATAAGTATTGACACATAAAATGGTAATATTTACACAAAGAATTTTAAATAGTTCACTTAAGTACAGTATTTAAGTACATGTACTCAGTTACAGTAATCATAACATTACTGAAATGCAAAAGGCAGAAACAGATGCCAGATAACCTAATGAGCTGATATGAGTTGCCACTTGACATTTCTTTGATTTCCACTTAACCTCTCACTGTGGTTGATGACTGGAATACATGACAGTAAAGTAATCTGTACCTAATGGATCATCGAGGGGGAGAGAATTATATTCATCACGTGAATACAGATCACAAGATGATCCCTTATCAGAGTGTTTTCCTCAGAGGGAAACGTGAGTGTGTCCGGATCAGAGCTCAGTACCTTTGATGGAGCTGGTCACTGCAGGGATGCTGAGGCACCAACACACCAACAGGAGCTGCAGACGCTTCATGTCTTTATGGATACGAGCACCACTGGATACAAACACAAACATCTCCTTTCAGACTCTCTTTCTTAAATATATTAATCACATCTTCTGCCGTCTTTCAATAAAAATACACCTGTAATTTAAACATATCAAATCCACAAAATATAGTAGTTCACCTCAAGTTTAATTACTTAAAAAAAAACAAAAGACAATAAAGTTAAAAGCTGTCATGTGTGCTGTCTGATGTGTAGAAGATGAAAAGTCTTTTTTTTTTTTCCTTTACCTGCGGGGATGTTCTTGTGCTGTTGATGTCTCGGGCAGTGAATGACACATGGAACTGAGGTTTAAACTTATCATTGACTGCATCACAGGAAGTCAAACCTTTCATACGTCACAGTGTTTTTTCTTTACCTCTTTGGCTTGGTTTGGGGCACGTGCTTCTGCTCTTATTCAAAGTGCAAGTCAAAGAATTTAGGCTCCTTTTAGACTGAAGGTTATTCTGTATATTATATTTTTTTTTAAAACTGCTGTCTTTTCAAATCATTATAAGCTATGTTTTGGGGGTTTTTTTTCATGGATATATATAAATGAAAAACAACTTTGTCAAAAAAAATTGTTTTTGTGATTAAGCCAAAAATTGCCACACTTCCTTTTTTACACAGGGGATAAACATCATTATTTTCAAAGTTATGTCCTATTTTAGTATTTTTAGCAGAGTTGAAATCTGGTGACTATCAGTTTGTCTCATGTGATTCACATCCCTTTGTGCTCATCAAAACACTGAGGCCTTGTGCCTTGTATGGAGGAATTTGTATTTACTTCTCCTTTAACTAATTCCTTTAATTTGCCACTTGCCTGCAAACACTGATAAGACAAACTGTAGCTGTTAAAAAAATGAATGTCCTAAAATAAAACCTCAGCGAACAAACCCAACTCAACATTTACACCTCGAAAGGAAAGTGAAATGAGTAAATGACAGAAATTCAAGGCAACAATACTGTTACAATAAACATATTTGATTTACACTGATCACCTAATACATCAAAAACCAAGGGGATACCACAAGTGTTTGTGTTCGGCTCATTGTTATTTAAAATCTACAATAGAAATATTGTTGCTCCAGTGCTTATCTGTCTTTATGAAGCTGATACAAACCTGTATGCACATAACTTTTCTCTGACGTACGCCACGATTGCATTACAATCTCTCTGACAATCTGCAAATATGTCTGCATAACCATAAACCTAAACCAAAAGAGAAGAACCAGAACCAAGATTTCTACCTTCCAGCCGTCTTACAAATAACAGCACTGAAATTGAAAATGTTCAATCTTAAAAATATCTGTGAATAAAACAGGTTTCTTGTGTCAGAATAAATCACATTTTCCTGCAGAGGACACAGAAATCGTGCAATCAACCATCACCACACGCTGCCTGTTTTTGGAGATATCTCGTACTTTCTTGCACAAGTCCAGGCACTTTATCACCACACGCTGCCTTTTGTTTCAGGAGATAAATACGCTCACCACTTGGAACCACATGAAGAAGTACGTCTGACCTGCATTTCAACAAGAGGGGAACTACACCTATCATTTTTAAAACAAATGTCACGCTAAATATGCCTCAATATGCCACATTTATTTTCAAATTTAAAGCCACTGCTCACTAGACCAGATATATTGAAGTCCACTAACCTTTCAGACAAACACTGAACTTGAGAAGACTGCCTTTCACAACTTTGCGCAATGTGTGCTGAAACATTTTCAAAGGGAATTGAAACTAGAAAGTCTTTTCCCTTTGGATGAGCGTAAACTTTGTATTTCAAGCACCTTCAGAGATGTCTGATTGTTTCTGGTGCAGTTCCTGTGTGTGTTCGTGTGTGACTGGATGTGTTTTTCTTATTTCTTTAGCTGTGAAAAGGTCACATAGGTGACCTTTAGTTGGATGAGATTGCTTGATTAAATCTCTCATAATAATATTAATGCACTGTATGTCGCTTTGCATATCTTCTTGATGTGTTCGAGTGTTACCGACCGAGTTTGGTGCAAGTTGACCTTCAGTGAATATGTCTTTGAGGTCATTACAATCATCTTTTTACATAACCTTTAATACACAGATCCCATTATTTAAGTCTCCCTTTAGTTTAAGAAGTGTTTAACTTATTGTCACTTTGCTCTGATGTCAAGCTGCTAACATGAAGAGTTAGACACCAGAAAACTGTCTTTACATTCATTTGCTCCAAAATTTACAAAATCAAAAGGCTAAAGACAAACAAGGAAGTAAGGTGCTGTAACTTTATTTATACGTCACATTTCATATACTGAGGCAACCCAAAGTGCTTCACAGAGGGATAAAAATACAGTAATGAAAAAGTCTCTCAATAAAAGCTGCAAAATCACAGACTGAAGATATGAGAGATAAGCAGACAGACACTGGATTGTGAAGCGTACGTTTTTGCAGCCGAGCTACATTTATCGCTTCCAAAACCTGAGATTTTTTTTCTCATTACTTCGGCTCGTTTGTTGATGTTTGTCTCGTCTGATTTTGTTGTGCAGGAGAAAAAAAAAGCACATTGGTGAACCACAAAAAGTTTAAGTGTGTGACAGCAGACCTGTTTATTTATCAGTCTGAAAGATGAAACTCAAGACTTAATCGACATAATCATTGTTTAATTTCTGTTGGTGTAACTGTAACCGCACGTACAGCCTGCACGATGTGTTTAACACTAATTATATGTACAAGATCCATTTTATTAACTGCTTCAGAAGGTTGTTAAGACAGGAAGACAGTAAAATAAAAGGACCTGTACTTTCATAAAGAACACTGAGACCACTATCATGGAAAGTCTGTACCCAAAAGGTAGGTGAACCACACTTCCCCTCTACATTTTAGCTGCCAACACATGCACTTTTATCTCTCATCCTGCCATCAAAAAAAATCCACTACACAGTCTGGCACTTTCTATCAATTCAGCGTACTGGTATCTTGACACTATAATGTGATGTAACTTGTCATACTTATGTTTGTATGTGTATGTATGTATACGGAACACATGAAGAAAAGCAAAAGCAATCAAATATATCAAGTTTTTCCTTGTTTAAGTGTTTATCTTTGTAGTAGTATCATGCTATATACACTTTTGTAACTGCAAATATAGAGTTACATAAGATCTGATGTAACAGTGCTCATGTTTTTCTGCATCGCCTGAATTTATGTTGCTTCGGGATCATCAATGCAACTTAGCAACCATGAGTTTGGATGTCATAGCTGTGACTTAAGACTCAAAACATATGCATGTAGGAGGATTTAGCCTCTTTTACATGTGAGTTAATGTTGTGAAGGGTCCATTTTGACACAGTTGTTATCTTTTCGTACTCCTGATCAAGTAGTTTAGTTGACTGAACCAAACTGTGATGAACAACTGAACATAAAAACAAGAAATTGAAAATAAAACATCAACTGTAACAATAAGATCCACCTGAGACGAGAACGCTGTTCTCCCAGATAAATTTCCTTTAGATGACCACTTCATTCACTATGACCAACTCTTCATGCAGACTTTTAGTTTTTGTTAATTTGCAAGATGATCCAGGACCAACATTAATTACGACGCTGCAGGAATGTTGTCAACATGGAAATAACAATTAGAGTAAACATTAACAGGATAAATACAGAACAAGCAATTTGGTAAAAACTAAGAAATATACTTTTCAAACCTTCCCCATATAACTTAAGATGAAATAGATCAGCAAAGCTTGTCAGGCATGTTTCTCCACTCGCCTCGGATGAATGAGATCAAGGCCGCAGAAACAAACATTTTCTTCTGTTTAAAGGTGATAAACATTTACTTCAGGTTTGCTCTTTTGACTGACACAGCTCATAACAGGATGGATGGTTGCAGTGGTTACTGGCAAAATGCATGTGCAAGGAAAACAGACATTATCAAACATCTTGATAAGGCTGCATATTGCAGTACAAGCTAATGAAGCATGCATGGCCATGACTTTATGAAACTGTGTGCATGGAGACAAAATGGACAAAAAACCCTGAGCAAAATAAATAATCACAATAAGCAACATCTTAAATACATGTTGCATGGCACCTGAATCGTAGGCTAGAGTGTAGAATTTAAGATTTTGCGTACTTATGACCCATTGATATATTGATACAAAAAAGCAAAATTAGCATTCAAATGATGAATTAAAAACTGGATATAAAAAGATCAATACATTTTTGAATATCAATTTGTTTCTTTGTCTTTAAATGATCAGTTATTAACTGGTCAGTTAATTTGAACATTATTTACACTTAAACACAATTATAATGTTGTATTAATCTCCAACACAATCTCTCTCGCCTTTCACGATAGAAACTTTTTAAAAATCAAAGAAACTCGACTATACAGAGTTCAAAGTGCACAACTAAAACATTTTTGAAGACGAACAAAATATACAGGATTAAACTTGAGCACACGCATCTTCTTTTCTTTCAATCCATGTGTAATTCTTCAAGACAGTCAGGAAATGTTATGAACTTGAGGCGTCCAGCACTACTAACTGTAACTGTTGCAGTAAATCAGCAACAATAATCACTGTGTTTCATGGAGTTCATTCTCTGAGGTACTGGGGTCTTCTTGAATAGTGCTACATACCATCCACTGCTTGACGTAGTTAGAATTTGAGAATTTATGCTCATGACATAATTGAGAGTCTATCTGCTCTGTCATGTTTGAGTCTGAAGCTCCCGGGCTGCTGCACTCTCCAAACCCGCTGTCAATGGTGTCCAAGTCGACGTGAGGGTAGCCGTCCTCCGACTGCTCGTTCGAGGCGAATGAGTCGAGTGACACCCTCTCTGGTTCATCAAGCTGCACATGTGGTTCAAAGTTTATATTTTCCAAAGAGAAGTCATTAGATATTTGGTTTTCATGATGCGCCAAGACCCCACTTTGTCTATCCAATCTGGCCATCTGAGGTTCCTCTCCATCGTAACCAGCTGGTTCTCGGTTGTCTTCTCCAAATGAACCAAGGCTTTGTCCATCTTGGTAACTTCTGAGGGTGTTGACAGAGCTCTGCGACACGCCTTCCCCCTCGAACTCTTCTTCTCCAGACAGGGTTACAGTGTGAATGGAGATGTGTCCGGTGGAGTGGCCGGTGCCCTGTGAACTGCCGCCGTCATGGGAGAACGGCAGCGAGTTTCTGTGAGGCTGCAGCAGGTTGAGGAAATGACCACCTTGATTAATCTCGTTGTCTCCTCTGTAGCTTGGTTTCTCGTTATTCCACTGGAGAACATCGTGCTGCTTGTCAATTGTCATCTGAACCTGTGAGCCGATCCTTAGGTAATCATACTCGCTGAATGTGGGCTTCACCCACTCCTACAAAAGAACAAATGGAAGATGATAATTTAGAGAACTTGACTAAATACATGGTTAAAAATGACTTTTGAATGTTTAAAGGAATATTTATTTGCTTTTTTTCTGAGACTTGTGCTCTTTTTTACAAAGAGAAGGGGCAACACTGCTTCAGTGAAGTCTGTGAAGCCCTGAAACCCAACAGTGTCAGCATCTAGTGTCATGCAACACATTAAGTTAATCCACACAAAAGTTAAGGAACTCCCGGATCTCATCTTCTAAATCTGTAGACATATTTAGTTGAACAACAACAACCGCTTGTTCCATTTTTCCGAGCACAATAAGGCATACGATTGTTGCCTTGAACAGGCTGTAAAAAAACAGTCTTAGAGGAATAAGTTCTTAATTGATGACATTTTCACACTTTAGATCCATTAAAAAAAATTGATTAAAAAGCGAGAAATAACATGTTCATTTATCAGTCTAATAAGAGGTAAGGGAAGGTGGTGAGGTAAGATGATGTTTCAGCCTTTAAACAGGGTAGCTGTTTCCTCTGCTGTCAGTTTTTTCAACAGAAGCTAAGCAGTTCCTGGCTGCAGCCTCATTTTTAACGTAAAGACACAAGTGTGATCTTTATCTTCCCACCCATCTCTTCAAGAATACAAGTGGTGGAGGTGAGTATGTTAATTAAATATAACCTTTTCAAACTGATAACAATCAATCAGAGGGTGTTATTACTCATCTTATCAAGGGGGAAACCAACTATTAAATCTTTTTTTAAGCATGTGGTATGTGGTTGAGACACCCCGGCAAGTACCTTAATTTATGTATTACTTGGAGCTTTCATAATGTGCAGTGGGAGACATTTGAACATTTAGCTGCTACCATAAAGGTCCTTATAAATCTTATAGTTAGTTCAAGCATAATTTAATACTGAAGTATGTCTCCCAGTGGAGAAATACTTCATACATACGTGCCTGAAGTAAGGACTTTTTGTCTTGTGCATATTTTTTTTTCATGATAATACCATTTCTAAGTTATAAGTGTCGCAATTTTTGGCATTACATAAGAGGATCTTCTATCATTGTCCACCGGTCAAACCAAGACCGAGTTGATCAGGATAACATGCGTGGACTGCAATAATTTATCTACATCTATGCAATAATTACACATGCATGTTTGTTAAAATTTTAAGTGTCTGCAGTTTTCTACAGCCTCCATTCAGGAAGGCGATGCCCAGATAAGCATGAATCAGTTACCACATCCTGAGGTACGGCGCTCATCAGCATCACTAACTCGTCTCTGATCAGATGAGGAAAAAAGCAAACAGTGTGCACCACAAGAGTAAGACTGCAGTCAAATAAGAACAATGAGTTCTGAAAGACCTGGTTCACCCTGTCACAGAGATCCTGATGTAGATGTGTGAAAAATGAAATAAAATACAGCTGATGAAAACACTGAGGATTAATAAGGCTTCTACTTAAATATCATGTCACCTGTTAAGAAGCTCTACACACTTTCACACAGGGATTTATCTTTGCACCAGAATTAGAGAGACACTGCATATATTTGATTTGTAAATCTGAAGAAAGTGATAGATTTAATTAAATCAATGAGAGTGCAACATCAACATACTGTGTACATGTAAATGCTTGGTACAGTATCTCAAAGCCTTTAAAACTAATTGAGCTTTTAATTTAATTATAGCCCAATTTTTCCTCATTTAGTCTCGATTAGAACATTTAGTGTAATAAAGAAATGTATTTAAAATAAGTGCAAAATAAAGAACTTATCTATTTTAGCACTGATCTCATACATCAACTGTTCCAGTGTCTTTCCTTTGTTTTATGCTGCAGTAGCGCACTCTGCTGGCCAGAGTTGGTAACTCAACACAGACCTTAAGTGGTGCACTCACACAGGATAACTGTGATAAAACCAAATATCACAGCACTTCGACAGAATACCCCAGTACAGATCATGTGTATTATGATGATATATAGTAGATTAATGGTATATTTAACAGTTATTATGTTTAAACACAACTAAGGTCCTCAAAGAATCATAAGTAATAAGGACCTGATGATGAAACTAAAGCATTTTATTATTTTTGCTTTTGTTTTTTTTTTCCACAATAGGCTAAACTGTTTCATGCGTTCAGAAAATTTTGCTCCTTTAGGCATTTAAAAGTGCAGCTTGTGGGATTTGGTGACATCTTGTGGTGGAGCTGCAGACAGCACACGACTGAATATCCCTCACCTCTAATGCCTATTCCAGGCATGCAGCAAAACCTACAGAGGCTGCAAACCTTGCAAAAAAACAATCTAGAGCCAAATGATTGGTTTTTGTGTCCTTTAAAAACATGGTGGTGTAACATGGGAGACTCCATGTAAGAGAGCTAAGATTATAAAAATATAACAATTCTTATTTTTAGGTGGTTATACACTACTAGTAAAAACATACTTATGAATTTTAAATTCAATTTCTGACATATTCTACACATATATCCAACTAAATCCTACACACTGGATTTTTTTAGACCGAGAAAACCTATAAAGCCACATAACACTCAATTTACTGGTCAAATCTACCCCACAGATGATATTAATACAACAGTGATACACTAAATAAGGCAGCAACACTCAAACATATAACTGAAGTTGTATTGATATTACTTTATTTACCAGTATTATGTCCGTACTATCAACTTGCTTTGTTAACCAAAGCTTTATTCTCACGTTTCTGTGCACGTTCCCATAAAAGTGGGCGTGTGATGAGTCGTGACTGCTACTGCACAAAATGGGCCAAGTGTGCTGCCTACTTCCGCCCATAAAGAATATATATATATATATATATAAACATTACAGCAAAAAGCAGCACTTTTTATGCAAACAATTTGAAAAAGAAATGCTTGTAAAAAGTTTCTAACTGGAGGAATTCATACAATAATATATTTATTTACTATCTCAATTGCTCCAGTTTACTTCTGACATGACAGCTGAGCATTCTTGAGCTCTTAGTCTTGATGCAGCATCTTTGAACATTGTGCACAGGGCTGCGTTTTTTGGTTTCTCTCTGTCCCCATCACACAGAAAGAAGAATTTAAATTGGGGGGAAATACAAAAAGGTAATGGAAAAGATAGTTATAGTATGATAATAGAAAAAGTAAACCACAGAAGTATCACCTTGTGCCCCATTCAATGAAAAACAGGTTGTTTTTAGCCTAACAAAATGACATATCAAAGATCTGAAAGAGACGTACCCAGGGTATTTTCCACAGTGGTGGAACAGGTCGGGCTGTTATACAAATGTCTACCCACATCATGTAAGACAGATGAAAAACAAAAAGCCTCCTGAAGCCCCTGCAAACTGAGTCATTCATATCAAGAAGGCCCTTAGGGGAAAGTCCCATCAAGCGGGGTCCAGATGTGCTGAAAGTCCCCTCTTGGGCAGCACCTGCTGGACCAATTTGGAAATTACACACAATACCCGATGAGGGTGTTTTGCTTACTCTTACCTTGAAGTTCCCTCCATGGTTTTGGTGAAGGGGCTTGAAAAACTCATTTGGGTTGGGGATGAAAAAAAAATGCTGGACTTTTTTCTGCCAACACCTGAAACACAAACGGGTTACTGTTTTAGAAGAAGAATGGAAACAGAATAAAAATCAATAAGACATTTATAGTTCGACTGCATCATCACTTCTATTGAGGTGATTTCAATTTTTGTCACATGAAGCAAAGTAATGACTGAAGGGAACAACCTTCATTACCATTAATGCTGACAGTACAAAGGGGCTTTCATGTGAACTGTTATACAACACACAGCTGAAGTTGTGAGTCTAAGTCACATGTTATTATTTGAACAATAAAAATATTCTAAACATTAAATATTTCATGACAGTTCTTAAATTAACAAGCAAAACTTCATTCAGTGTAAACAACTTGAACTTGTTCAGTTCATCAGTATATCTCGTGGAGATCTTTTCACAGGAAGTGAAGCTTTTTTAAGATTAATAGTTAATTCATACGTAGTGTTTTTGTTTTTGTTTTTTTGATTGATCCCTTGACATCACACAGCAGTTTACCAAGTTCTGAAAATCTAAATAATAAATTGACATTAATGTTTAGAAAATAACTATGTTATCCATGTTCTGTTTTTTTATGAGAAAGCAATTTTGTGCTAATTTGCAGTCTTAGTTTTTAATAGTTTTGATCCACTGGAAAATATTCAAGTGTTGTATTTATAAGTGAAGAAAAAATACATATTTTCACGCCATTTTTATTAGAAAATAAAAGGATTCAGAGGTCAGTCATATGTTCTGAGGTGTGTGTCAGGCTGATAGAGAGTCTATATATTAACACATCTCAGTGGAAACAGTATGTGAACCTGACCGCAAATAACAACAAGGTGGCTCCAAAAATAGTATTTTAATATATATATTACTTTATAAAGGAAAGTGCTTCCTATTTATAAAGACAATATACATCTTCTTTATTTAGCTGGAGATTAAAGAGCATCTATGTACAAGGGAAATATATTCTGGGCTGATAGGACGATCATGTTTATTCTATCATATAAGATCCCTGTGATAAGTCCTCCTGATATGAAGCTTTTAACAATAAGCTTTTGTTGAAGCTGATTCACAGTGGTGATGATTACATGTTAAGATAACACTGGAGGCCACAGAATGCGGTCGAGATTTCTCTTTAACATAATATGTCTAACCTCACTTATACACGTACAAATATTGGAAAACATCTGCAATGATCATACAATACAATTAAACTGCACTACAAATTGCAGCCTCCAAAGACATCACAAAGTTGAATCAACACCTCCCTAGCTAACAGCTTTAACAAAAACAGAAACTTGTTACTTATGCATGATATTTTTAGCTCAGTGTACTTCACTAACAGAAAACTGAGTGAACATCACAGATGTCTGGCCAACATATGCAAACCACACATGCTGCTACGAATGAGATTTGTTGCACATGACTTTTGTAAGCTGTGCACTGAACCAAAACCAAGCTTTGAAAATATTTCTGCACCTTTCTTTCCTCTACTTTTTAAGGCTGTCTTTTGTAACTGTGTGCCCTTTTCAACTTGTTCTCGGTTATCTGACACTGATTAGCTGCATGTCTTTCTATAGCGTCTCTGCTAGCAATTTCTGTGCAATGTGTGCCTGCAAATTCAGCGTAGCAGTGGTTTCTGTATATGTGGGAGGCAATGCCAGGAAAGTGTAGATAGAAGCAACGTCAGGCTTCCATCATTTACTGTAACATATAGGGCTGCTGATCTTAAAGACTTCAACTGCTTTCACTTTGCTATGTTTCTGGGTAATGAATGACATTCAACTATGTGCTGATTCAAAACGATTTGCACATTTTATTTTGATGAGTATCTAAACTTGGCTCAGTTTAAATGTATTTGTTTAAAGTTTATTCATAATTCAGTAGTAA
>JAPZDV010000025.1:4810957-4823584 GCA_029814665.1 Acanthurus lineatus | reverse complement strand
TTGGTTAAAGAAAACAAAAACAAAACAGAAAAAAAAAACACCTGTTCCCAGGAGAACATCAGTATTACTAGTTCAGCTAACCATTGTTGAACCCTAATGACTATAATGACATAGATATAAATACAGTGCCCTCATTTAAGAAACGGGAAAATGTACAGCAGATGCACATTACTCTCCAAACTTGTAACGTTACTCACCGGGGAACTCCATTGTGGTGCTCGTTTCATTTTCACATTGTGGTCTCTCATAATGAAATCGGCTGCAACTTAACATGCAGCCTTCTGATATAAACAGACTAGCTAGTCTGACACTGTCAAGCATTCAGCTCATTTTAAGTCTGTTTAAACTATACATCGGCTACTCCTCCCACTGACACTCATATTACTGTAACTTTCACCCTCACTTTTAAAGTAAGAGTTCACTCAAGTTGTTATTTTCCCTTTTGCAGCACTAAAAACGAGAACTTCCTTTAGTATGGCCTGCAGTTTTTGACTAAAAAGTTGTTGAGTCATCTCCGTTTTCGACTGAGCTAACCGTCGCCTAGGTAACGGCCTGCTAGCTAGCTAACTTTAGCTAATTGAAGTTCGCTAGCTAGCTAGAAGCACAATATTTAAAATAATCCAGACGCTTTTCACGCAAAACGGAATGTTTTCATTGAGAACAAACAAAATAACGATTTTCAGTATTTTTTTCATTAAAAATACACCAGTTAATCGTTAACTCAGAGTGAAAATAAGCTCGGTATGTACTGCCGGGTATCAACATTCACCAACGGTTCGATGACAACGACGACTTCTTCGTGTTTTTCTGCCGTTCGAAGCTCCACGGTGATGACACGTGATCTTAGTGCAACTTAACAGGCATAGAAAAAGCAGATTTTTAAAAGCAAATCGGTAGCTTCATTTTTAATATATAGTCAAAATTAAAAAGTTGCAAAAAAATTTTATTAAATATATTTTCCTCGCAGAATATGAAGTAATTTAGGCCAATAGGATCATTAAAAACTTACAGTTTAAGGGCGATGACACAGGAAGCAGAGTTCTCCTGACTGAAGCTCTTGTTGCTTTTAACTGGAAGCCGATCGAGGAACTGATCCTGTACAGAGGATGTAGTAAGAAGTTAACCTGGTTCACTGGTCAAAACAATTAACCTCTTGTGTTGCAATATATGATTTTAATATACAGTCCAAAAACACAAATTTCCCCAAAAGTCTAAGGCTCTAACTCCTAAAACCTAAACAAGATCATGTTTTTGAAATTCAGGATCCTAATATGATACCCGTAAGAAGATAGTGTTTTGTATAGTTGCAAAAAAACAGAGTATAATGCAAATGTTTTAGTTTTCAGTTTCTTATGAGGCTGCATTATGAAGCATCTGAGTGTTGGACAATTGATGACTTTCACCACTGGAGGGCAGTATAGATGGTTTTCTCTCATATAATGCAAAATCATCCATGCACTCAGTAAGTCTAGTCATCACAATGTCTGTTTGTATGTAGAGTGGAGTTGTGTTTTTTGTACTTTGCATAAGTCCTTTTTGTCTCTCTATCGGTGACTTAAATATATCAGGATCTTTTGGTTTTACTGTACTTTGCACATAAAGTGAGAGGGGAACAAAACACTGTGCAAACAGGTGCTTTCAATAACAGCATAGACTGTCTGAACACATGACTTTGTGAGCAATACAAAAAGTTTGGTGCAGTTCCTCAGACACCTGAGTCATACTAACCCAGTGCATTTCAACTGGCAAACAATGTCAAAGCTTCTGCTTTTCTCAGTCTCAGTTTGTTTAAACTTTCATGTTTGTCTTTGTAGTTATTACTTATTTTTCTTTATTAAAAAGCTCCACATGTCTTTGCTGTATCTTAAATTAAACATAAAGGTTTCCCTGCAACCTACAGTCAGTACTGTAATACCCTTATTACTTTAAATCTTTTGAGAAAATACAAATATAAATGCATCTGCAAGAAAAATGGCTGCCATTGGAAAATTTTTGCATTACTTTTTTTTGGAAATGTGATCGCACGGTCGTCCAGTAGCAGAGAGACTTAATCCAATAATCCACGCTGAGTGACAGCAACTTGTTAGAGATTGAGGAACAAGAGAACAGAAAGAAAGACAGTCGCAACATGTTTGTTTGTGACATTTTGACAGTTTTTGTCATATCTCAGAGGATGTTTCTGGGGGGGGCATGGTGTGTGTGTGTGTGCTGTTTTTTGCAGGTGGGGGGAGGGCTTTGCTCTTTCCAGCAGAGGTGCCTGAAACAGCTCTCCTCCAGGTTGATAAGGGGTTTTATCCCTCTTGAGGACTGCAGGCTCTCGTCGAGTTGTTCTGTGAAGTGACCCGCACACTGAAGCAAAGTGGTTGAGGTGTCTTTACCGTGAGGGTGGCGAGGGCGGTGGTGCGGTCACATGCTCAGAGGTGGTGGTGATGATGGGGGTGAAGAAGTTGACTGTGTGTGTGTGTGTGTGTGTGTGTGGGTGCTGGGAGGAGGTATTTGGGTTGTAGTGGGTTGATTCGCAGCCTTGCAGCTGTGCGTGTGCTTGTCCACGTCTGAGTGAATAAGGGGAGGAAGGGGCAGCGAGGAAGAGGGGGCGATTCAGGTTCAGAAGTGTTGAAGCATAAAATCTCACTCCCTCTTTCTTTTTCTCTGTCTCTCTGTCTATCTCCCCCCTCTGTTGCCGGGCCAGACGCAAAGCAACAGCAATTTGTGCGATTTCACAGCTCACCGGATCCCTAAAACTCTGACAGCCTTGTGCTGAGGTGGGGGGTAATGAGGGAGGGAGGGGAGAGAGGGGAGGGAGGGATGGAGCGGCGGTGGCGATGAATGTAGAAGTGACAGTGGAAATTGAAGATGGACAGATTGGAGGATGAGGAGGAGAGATGAGGAGCTGACAGGAGCTGATATGATGGAGGAGACGTTTCAAAGAGCAGACAGGGTCCCTGAACGCACCACCGGCCGCTGCAGCTGTTTCTGATGACCACACGAAACAAACAGATGCTTTTTAAATTTGACTCCATGTGCTTCTGACACCATCAGCTTGCTCTTAAACCGGTCATTCAGAGATATTTAAATCAAAGATGTCTATTTTAGACCTGTGAATGGCAGCATTTAGGCACTTTTATACCATAACTGTTGCTAAAAAACTCATTTTTGATTTGCACGTTAGTTAAATAATCATGTAAGTTGCCTCTTTAAACAAAATACCTATCAACAGTTTGTCAGACTGTAAACAAAGATTTATAGCAGAGTTAAAAAGACCAAACACAAAGTTTAGAAAGTGTATTTGAACTCTGCTTTTGTATAAGCATTCAACAGTTTGTGCTGCTCATGTGTTGCAGCTTTCGTCATATAACAGAGATTTACTTTTTATTTTTGACCACCAGTATAAGAAAAACCAAGAATGTTATAAAATAACATAACAATCTGAGGATTTTCAAGAATACTTATAGACTCCTGTTAACATCCCCATAAAAAAGCTGACTTGTACTAGAGAAAACTGTTTGATAAGTATATATTTACTAGTATATTTGTGTGAAGTTTCCTTGTTTTTTATTGCTATCCTTTTTTTCTGTTGAAGTTTTTTACTGTGCTGCTGTAAATACTACAAAATATAATATAATATAATGTAAGTGTATACAAATATGTCTGATAATGAACTTAAACTGTGCCTCACCTAATTCAAATTTATGAGATATGTCATATGAATTCATAAACTTTGCATAAATGATGCTTTGCTACTAAAGTTTATTGTCGTAGTTAAAACACTCAGCGCTTTAAATTACTTAAACTTTCATTCTACAGACTGTAAATGCAGTTGGTTGCTGCTGCCGAACTCAGATGTGATCTTATTGAGAAAACATGAAGCTTTAGCCCACCAAAGAAGGCACTGAGAAAGAAAATAATTATCTAAACACCTAATCTGACATTTGGATTATTCTCAGAAGATCTGTGAGGGTCTTTACTGATTGAAAGTAATCTTGGATTGTGCCCCCCTAGAGTGATTTAATCCATTCATTGTCCATCGTGCCCCTCTTGGCCTTAAATGAAGCTCCAATTGGGTGGCCAATAATTTGACCAAGACATGACTTATAGCCCTTAAAAAAAGGGTCACAACCTTAAAGGACCACCACCGTCCTCAGACGACCTCTCAGCAATCTCCATATAAAGTGTGTTATTTCCTTTTTTTATTGAGATGTGTGATCCAAAGTCTCACGCTCGGTGTCTTTGCCGGTGCCTCTTGACCTTGGTTTCCTATTCGAAAAAACACGCTGGAACAAAAAAAAGGGCAGCAGGCTCATTTACATGCTGAGGTCATTCAGAAATCGGACCTTGCTCAGCGTCGAAGGACAGACGGATACCACGAGCGATTTTTTTCTCTCTCAGGTCCAGAAACAAAGACACAGAGGGAGAAAAAGACGCCCTGCAGAGGAGATGAGATGCCAGAGATACCGATTCAAAAAGCAGGTGAGTGCTCTTGTGATAAGAAATGTCACCTGAGTGCTTTGTTTTGGTTGTGGGGTCAAGAGAGAGTTCGAGGAGAAGAGGGGGAGTGTTTGGGTGAGTGCTTGTGTGTGTGTTGGTGATTGGAGGGTGTGTGAAGGGGGGGGATCAGGACATCTGCGTAGGCTTTGAAGAGGTCAGCCACGGGACAGGAACCATTCTTAATCCCCCCAGCTGGGTCTGCAGAGAGGATTTGGACCTCTGCTCGCCCACCAACCCCCCCACACCGACCCCCACCACCCACAACAGTAGCTAATTGAGCTCCAGTCTTCTGATCGCAGCACTTGCATGTAAAGCTTGCATGTTTTCACAGGACTTTGGAGTCTGGACCAGGAAATCCCCTCTGCCGTCTACCTGCTATCAGTGACGGTACCTGGCATGGATTATCATGGATTATGTGTGCAAGTGTGATAGATAGATAGATAGATAGATAGATAGATAGATAGATAGATAGATAGATAGATAGATAGATAGATAGATAGATAGATGTAACAAAATCCTGCAAACAGCACAAGGAAACATTAAAGACGCTAATATTGGAGCTTATTTTAAGGTAAAAATCATCATGAATGTAAACAATAAAAAAAACTGATTAATGGCTATGCTAGCTGCTCTGTAAAACTCTATTAGGCTGGAATATTAACATGCTTATAAGTCAACGGCAATATTAACATGCTAACATTAAGCAGATAATGATTACTGTTTTCGCAATCTTAGTTTTGCATGTTAGCATGCTATTGTTGGCTAATTTCAGGTCAACTCAAGGTTGAGCTGAGGCTGGTGACTCTTGATGAAAATCATTGGGTTTATCCTGCAGGGCTTGTGAGTATCTGTACACAGTTTCTTGACAATTCATCCTCAAGTTCTTGGATATTTACATCTGGACCAAAGCAGTGAGGCAACCGACCATCACTCTCATACCTGGAGCAAAAGAAGTATGGCATCACTGAAATAATGACACACGTTTACACCAATTTAGGAAAGAAAAAACCAAAGTTTATTTGTTTTTTTTTTTAACTTTTTCACATTTGCACAAAAATATGGATTAAATATCTGTTATTCTGGGTGTCATTTATATTTAGACACTGAAAAAAGCAGCAGAAGCTTCTGGCCTTGAGCTCAAGTCCTCACGCAAGAATCAACATCTTTTCCCTGAACCCCCACCCTGTAACCCTCACCCAACCACCCCACCCTTATAAATGACATTACCATACAGGCTGAGGGGGGTCAAGTGAAGGTTCTTGCCCTGATCAGCCAACTGGAAAACTCACAGTTTCAGAGGTCATGGATAAGCCGCCCTATTGGGTGATTGGTCAGACAAATCAAATTAGCATCCTCTGGTGATCTCCTCTGTAAGTGCCACCCATGAAGACTCAGCTGAGGTGGCTGCACATTTAACTTGATTTGATATTTGGTATTTGGTCTATGAAAATATACCACAAAGTTCACACAGGTGTAAATACTTGTGTACAGTTTTTATGAAGACGGTTTGTTAATATGAGGTGTCAAAAAAAAAGATCCTTACCTAAATTAAACCTTACACCTCAAGGTCATGATGTAAAAAAAGCAGAAATTACACAATTATTATGGGCAGTGATGTGCTTGTCATGAGGGGCTTTCATTCCAACAAAATAAAAGCAACGGAAAATAATGTGATTCAAGCACGTGGATCTGATGCTGGCAGTGGTCCACTTACTGTTCATTCACAGCTACATGTTCATTTGTAATTGATGGGAAAGAAAGAGATGGGATGGCAAACAACAAAGGTCATTGGCTGCACTCGAATTGGGGACAAGCTCAGCGTCTTAAACCCTTAGTGGCACCTCAGGGCTCATCAAAGTCAGAAACTGTAGCTGCGTTCATCTGGACGATGGTCGTTCGTGTCCTCAGGTCACAGCGCTCGTATGCAAGATGCAGCACACGCATGAGCAGAAGTGGCAGCGCAGGGGCAGTTCAGGGATGCGACAAGGTCAGGAGTCAGTCTGTACGTCAGCAGCAACAACAGCAGAAAGTTTTAAAGACAATCTAAGAGATAATATCATATGTAGATGTAGCTGTAGTGTAAAAAAAAAGATTTCTAAGTTCATGAACATGTCAGTTCTGTGCTGCTTAAGTTCAACTGTTGCTGTAATTACTGGTGGAGAATGAAAGAAAAGACATCTTGCTTTGACTGGAGCACGAGAGGATTATTAACTGGCCAACATCTGTTTGCTTAAGATGTTTCTCATCACATCGACAGATAATGAAAGTTGCTTTAGTTGTCTGTTGTCTTAAGCTCTATCAGCTGATCAGGACCTGCTTCATGTGCACCTCATTCAGATAAATGCATGCAAACTCAAATCTCGATTTTAAAATTGTGTTTAAGCACCATTTCATAGGACAATTCTGTGGTTTCACTTTCACCCACTTCCACAACTTTGACCTTGCACGCCAACGGCGTTTGATGAGCAATGATTTATCCGCCAAATAAATGTGTTGGCACCACTGGGATGTGTTTAAGGCGTGGGGTCACTCATGAGGTCAAAAATGGCAGCTCATAAATTGAAGCTAAGAACGAGTTTAAAAGGCGAGCGATGAAATGGTGATTTTGAGGGAAAAGCTTTCTGAATG
This sequence comes from Acanthurus lineatus, assembly GCA_029814665.1. Taxonomy (NCBI): domain Eukaryota; kingdom Metazoa; phylum Chordata; class Actinopteri; order Acanthuriformes; family Acanthuridae; genus Acanthurus; species Acanthurus lineatus. The sequence continues at coordinate 4,816,471 of JAPZDV010000025.1, read as the reverse complement.
AAAAATTAGATAACTTAAAAAAAAAAAAAAAAGATAAGACAATCTAGAAGGGAAAATGATGCAATTTTGAGATGCATAAAAGCAAGACACATAAGGTGCCATCATTGGACACCTTACCTTGAGTGAGATCCAGCGCTCAGATGGTGCATCAGTCATTGTGACGGCGTGAGGTTAGAGGGCTCATTTAAGGAGTGAAGGCCAGTGTCCCCCTCAGTGAGATCATGAAGCTTTAGTTGCAGCTCACCTGCCTGGAAAATCTCCTTACCTGCCTCTCATTCAAACCTTTAAGTCCTGCTAAGGTTAGTGTGTGTGTTGTTTACTGTGTCGCCAAGTGTCACTGAGCTGAACACAGAATATCTGCCATCTTTGAATGGAAGGGATCGTTTGCTAAACTTTGTTTGAAACTAAAATTCTTGATTTTTGGTCCAGTTCTCCATGAAATTTTTTATGAAAACAGAGCAACGTTTAAGCAGTTATAATGCATCAACTCTTGTGATTTTTATACACCTTTTATACCTTTTAGCTGTGAATTTACTCAATCAAACATGCATCTACAAACAACTAATCAGGTTTGAGTTGGAAAGTTACTCTAAGTTGTGATAAAATCTTATTTAATGTTTCTTGTCAAGCGACTGATAAACAGTATGTTTTAAGGACCAAACTTGCAACTTTTACAGAAACCTGTTGCAAGCATGACTGTTTTATCAAAGCCCGACGTGGTCAACACTTGTACAAAGTTATTCTAATCTGAGGGCACCAGTTCAAATGCAAATACATCCAAAAGCCCAAAGAATAAGTACCTAAAAAACTTGCAGCATTCTGCAGCAGCACAGCTAATGTAAGCATACTGGAGTCAGCTATGATGAAGGCATCAAAGACTTTAACATCATATTCAGATAATTAACAGTTTGTTGATGGGTAGATGACTGTGTTTTCCCCTGACTTGGTTGACGTCAGCTCTGCATTTTTATTGGCAACAGTCAGCCAATTGCTGCCCATGAAACTCCCAACATGCTATTTAGCAGCCGATGCTAAAACAGTAGCCTTTGTGAGCCGTGTGAGCAGCTGGGGCTGATGTGAACAGCTGGGGCAGAACCGGTCATCTGCTTATCATATGGTCGCTGGTTTGATCCCTGACTCCTCCCGTCTTCGTGCTGAAATGCTACTGGACGAGATATTTAACCGCAGATCGCTCCTGATGGCTGCTCCATCAGTGTGTGGATGTGTGTGTGTATGAAGTAGTTTGTCTGAAACCTCAGTTTGATACAAACACAATGAGAATTGCACACTTCTGTATTTTGGGGGAAATATCACGGTGCACTGCAGTGACAACAACAACTTGATCACATGTGCAAACCCGACGTTCTCACACTGAACCCTGCTGACAGGGTGCTGCACCCGGTCTGACCCTGGTCTGCATTCACACCGTTAGATGTGTGTTTCCACAGGTTTGATCACAGGTGGTTGGTTGGTCTACATGTTGTGTAACACAGCGATGGTCACTGTTTTTTAAGCTGTTGCAAAAAGGGCAAGACTGCTTTTTTTACAATTAAGAACTTCAGTGGGATCAATACAGCATCTGGTGATTCTCCGAGCTTGCATTTCATTCATTTTCAGTTTTGCATGCGTTGCACATAACAATCACTTCCACACACGACACCAAGCAGCTGCTTTGCCAAGGTAAGCACATAAGTGCATTAGCTACGAGCACACACATGAAGACAGCATAGACAGATTTTATGTGCCCAACTAAAATATTTCATTTTCACCATGACACCCGCTAAACATCAGCATATTATCACACACATTAACACTGACATTAGCATGTAGCTTCAAGTCCTAAAGACTGTAAATGCACCTTCACAGAGCAGTTAACGTGACTGAAGACCACACGTCTGACTCTTGTGATGTGCATCTGTATAACACCTTTGTGTGTGTGTGCGTGTGTGTGTGTGTGTGTGTGTGTGTGTGCGTGCAGCTTGCAGAAGCTGTCATCTCACACTGACACCCCTGATGTAAAACCACATGTCACTTCCAGCCCAGTTCAAAGTGTGGAGAAACAAATTTAAATGGGTGTAAGGTGAAAGTGAGTTTTTTTTTTTTTGGTTTCGAGTGTCACTAGTTCACAGGTCAGAAATTTCCAGTGACAAATTCTAGCTGCCATAATCATTATTTTTCTATGCAATATATTGATTGAATATGTAGAAAGTTTTACACTGTGAAGGAAGTCGCTGGTAATGATGATCCTGCAGAGAGTTATCACCTGAATCTGCAGCTTCCCTTCAGTCTTATGGAGCCTAATGATGAGTTTCAGCTCATTGTTTGGTTTTCTGACACACAACTTTACTGGTTTGCTTCACTCATGTTAATCTTCTTGTGCAGCAGGCTGCTATTTTAAGTAAAAAAGCTTTAAAAACATGTACACTACCTGTTTAGTAGCAAATGCAAACTTCAAAGTTAGCGACTAGCTGGTGAACATAATGGAGCACTTAGCTGCTAAAAGGGCCTTAAAAAGAGTGAATATTGGACTTATTTTCCCTGAGAGACCTGAAACAAAACTCCTGAAACAAAACTAATAAGTTCATCATATCAGCTTAAAAAAATGATGCTACATCAGTTTTACTCTCACAACTTTTCTGCTTCACATGTGTGCATAAAAAACGAAGTCAATTATTGCAAGTTAAAGTCAAAATGATTCAGAGAAGCATTTTAAATACCTGAAAAGAACACCGTGTTGGTTTTTAAATGCCCGTGTTATTCAGGAGCAGTGAAGACGGTTGAACCTTGACATTAAAGATGAAGCGTTTAATGTGCATGAGTCTTGTTGGCAAAGCTCAGCCTCAGTCTGTCTGCAATCAGCCCTTTTGTTTGGTCTAATTTGCCACCTGCAGTCAGGCCGGTTAATATCTGTGCCAAGGGTCTATTCTCACGGCTCACAGGCCTCACTACCTTACTGTGGTGGGGGATCTGAGCGAGCGCAAGTGGCCGGTCCGTACAGCAGATGTTGGGAGTCCGACATTAACACGGCCTAATCGCTAATTAGGGCGGGATTTCTGATGAGGCCCTAACAAGAGCTGCAGTGAAGGTTTGAGGGTGAAACAGCTGTAATCATGCAAAAAAAAAAAAAAAAACACTTGGAGGAATTCATGGCTTTAGTTGTATATAAATATGTTGCGTGCACTCACTTTTTGCCTCATGCTAATCCAACAAACGATGTGCGCCGCCGAGGCTCTGAAAAATGGAAGGAGAACCACGGAAAGAAAACAAAGCTAATGCTCTTCATTGTTGTCTTTGGGTTGAGTCATGGGTGCAGTGGCTGGTGGGGGTTTGAACTGTACTCGACCCCAGGGTCAACCTCAGTGTTTGTTTGTGTTGGAATATGACTGACTTTGGTCTGATGATGCATTTGCCCTGTGGACCGTTCACAATGAGGAAATCAAAAGCGTGGGGAGTTGGGGAGGGGGGGCGCAGAAAACAGAAAGAGGAGAGGACCAGATGGGAGACTGAGATGGATTGGCCCGGCTAACAGGCAGATGTTTATGGGCCATTATTTACAAGCTCTTTAATCTGGGCTATTTCCTCGCCCTTGGCAATGGATAGGTCTATGGGTCATGCTGCCTGAACCCGTCCACCACTGGTCATCCATCTCCTTCTCTAAAAGACACAGAGTGAGAGAAAAGGGGAGGGGCGGGGGCGAGTAGTTGAGGAAAATTAAAAGATTGCTCTTTTTTCATCCCTCGAGAATAAATTGCAAAGTGTAAAACTCTAAATCACGTTTTGATAAACACAAACAAACAGCAAAGGTTTTACACTGAATTATTGCCCACATGTTCTTCCAGTTTTTGGTCACCACCATGATTTAATTTTGACAAAAAAAACAACAAAAACAACAGCTGTAGTTGATCATTATTGTTGATTTTTGCTAATGTGCATTTTAGAGGACAAAACATCAAATGTTACCTGGATATAAACACAATAATCCTTTAAGAAAGAACCGAGAGGAACAAAAGCTATTAAAGCAGGAAAGAGGGAGATGAGAAAAGAACACAGGAAGTGAAAGAGACCCAGAGAAATGAGATGCATGATAAAATGAAGAAGGATATCACAAAAGAAGAAGAAGAAAGTGCCAGAGCCTGATGAGATGTTGCTGCAGTAAAAAAAAGTCGTCATGGATATATTTCTCCGTCATCCTGTCTTCACTATGAGCTTCCCCTCCGCTCTGCATACGTTCAGTTAAAGGAGTCTGAGTGATGCTTCGACCATTTGGCCGACAGCGTGTCTCTCCTTTATCTCCTGCAGGCAGACTTGTGCCTAATTTTCCCATCTGCTCGATGAATATTAGCCCAATTGCTGTCTTTATTGATTTGTGCTAAGGTTAAAAGCTTGCAAGACCTTGGCTTGAATATGGGTTGCCTGGCAACTGCTACATTCAACCCCTCCCCACCTTAAACCCCACCCAGTCCAGCCCTGCATGTCCAGCTTCATGTGGGATGCTGCTGAGGCTGGAGGTGATGGGGGTGGACAGGTCCGACCCAGCCAGATAGCAGCAGCCCAGGCCTTGATTTCCAGCCCCCATCAGTGATTAAAAGCTCCCTCTTCTGCCTGACATTGTGACCTTAACCCCCGGACCCCCGTGCTCCAGGGTCACTTAACCTTGAACCCAATTACAAGATAAGGTTACTTAAGTGTGACCTGCACGGTGCTCCTCACTCAGTTAATAGGACGGGCTCGAGGAGAAAAGGGCCAGCGTAGCTGATACGCCTCTAGGTTAATTCGCCGGGTTGACAAAGGTCGCGGGCAGCGGCCATAAAGAACAGAATTGCACTTCGATTTCTCATGCAAAGTGAGACTCAGCAATACAATATCACGACGAGAGCCAAAGAGCAGAGGCAGCAGAGCCGGCGCTCTGATAAGATGCTCTCATCACCAGGTGCCATTGCTGAGCCTGTAGTTTGGTCCAACTGCGCAAAAAAGCTGCATATGCAAAGAATTATACCGTCTAATAACCTACTGTTTTTCTTATAGACATGAGAAGTTGTTTTAAAATTAAAATGACATGAGTTGGATTTGTATTTTATGCTCCCACAATCATGATTCTGATATAATGTGAGCCATTGATACTCTGGTTTCTTCTTCTTCTTCTACTTTTATTATTATTATATTATTGTTATTACTAGTAGTAGCAGTAATAGTAGTATTGTTATATTTTTAAAAGCTGAGCATGATGATATTTCATTTGTTTTTTTTTAAACCTTGCACATCTTTGCTTCTGCACAACTGACTGTCATTTTCACACCTTGCTCCTGTTCTTTTGTTCTGCACATATTCTGTGTTATGTTGTTCATTTCCCTTGTAAATGCCCTTTTTTAATTCACCTGAAGATTTCCTCTAGTGATTGTTGTATAGTTTGTTTGTTTGTTCGTTTGTGGAGTGCTGCATCTATCTATCTATCTATCTATATATCTATCTATCTATCTATCTATCTATCTATCTATCTATCTATCTATCTATCTA
>JAPZDV010000025.1:4793786-4810529 GCA_029814665.1 Acanthurus lineatus | reverse complement strand
GGATCAATAAAGTACATCTATCTATCTATCTATCTATCTATCTATCTATCTATCTATCTATCTATCTATCTATCTATTGCAAAATAAAACAAAATCAAATCAAAAACGTCATTAGCTGTAAAAAGATAAAATATCTTTAAATGAACTTGCATTAACCAGGATGTAGGCGGTCATATTGTTCATGCATCATCTCATATTTTGGAATATACAGTAACGTGTCCCTGTTTACTGTCTTCTTATATATTTTTACTGAACCAGTCAGTCAGTTCATCTGAGAGCATGAATGTGTCTCAGCTTAACGAAGCCAATGACTTGTTTGTTTTGTCCCGTGTCACGTCCTGGCTGCATCATGTGGTAAACTCTTACCCTGCCTCTAACCCCTGCAATCTGGCATTATCCCCCCCCCCCCCACACACACCCTCCACACTGGATCAAAGCCAATGGGCTGGCTTAACAAGCCGGGCCACATCAGAGCCGGCAGGCGGGGTGACGAGGGGTCGAGGGGTGAGCACACGGAGAAAAAATGCACTGTACATCACTGCAAAGAAAACCTGCTGTGATATTGATGTGATACGGTGACGCAGGAACAACAGTTTACTCGATTACTTTCTCCTGTGGTTGTACTTCTGCAGAGGAGTGTCCTCTTCAGCCGGAAAGTTAGAGATGAAGTTCACCGAAGTGCAGCGTGGTGAAAGTCCAAAAAAAGGGCAGATGACGTGCAAAACATCAGGAAATTAAAAGAACTTATCTCCAAAGGCTTTAGATTTGACATACAAGTTAAAATATCCAGTCAATTACAACAATTCAACCCTTTTTTAGTCATTTTAAATCAGAATGTTTAACAAAGTATTACCTTTTTTTTCCTCGTTCCCAGCTAGCGGCATTTGGCTGAACCATTAAGTCGAACAGGAAACAGCTGCATAGAAATAATAAAGCTGGTTATTGTACGCAAAGCAATTAGTGCGTTCAGCAGACATGGTCTCAGACACGATTTCAGCCTGTATTAACTTTTAACCGAGCAGCTCAACACTTGTTAAACGGGTAAATGGAAAAACATCTCCGTTTGATGAACTTGGACTCACAATAAAGTCTGTGTCTCGATTTAATGCAAGAACAATACACTTCTGCTGCTGCTACGAAAGACCGAGACAAAATGATATTGAATAAAGTCAGCGGGCTCAAAGGAATTTAATGTTCCTCCGCTTTTTGAATGTGATTTGCTGTATTTGGTTTTAATCTCGTCAGTCGGGTCAGGTCGGCCACTTTGCAGGGCACTGCCCACAAATTAGGCTCTCAAATCGAGCCCCGACACTCTCGGCACCACTTTGTTTGAGGTCAGCCGCTGAAATAGGTCATCGTTTTCCTGTAATGAGAGACAAAGGGGTTTCTGATTAAATTTTTGCAGCCATAACGGTCATCGGGCTCCAGCACGCGCTAGTCGAGCAGAAAAGGTCCGTACGTCCTCATCAAAATTCCAACCATAAAAAGCAAAAACAAAAGCTTTCAGGTTCATTTATACGATGTGGATAAATGACCTGAAAAAAAGGATTAAAGCCGAGTCAAATCAAGCCAACAAATCAAAACCTTTTGGCTTCCAGTGACAAGCTGTTAGCCTTATGTGCTGAAAAGGACGAATCAGGGGGAAAAAAAACATATTAATATACACTCAATTTAACAAACAACGTGAACGACGTTAGCTGACACCTGCACACATTTGCCCCCTTTTTTTACTCAGCTATAATTAACATAAGCCTGTTTTTTATAACATGTTTTTACGTTTTAATTGTATTTATTCACGTATTTTTTCAGCCACGTCAAGTTAAATTTAATCTTCAGATATGTATTTCTTATTAATAATTTATTCCGAGCTGAGATGGAAATAAAAAAAGCATCGTCTTGCTTTTTGTAAACTTAGTTTGCCACCTGATTGCTCCACAACGTGGGTCAAACAGAAGGCAAAGATCAGCTGAGAGACATGGAGCGGGGAAGCGTTTCAGTAAAATAGAGAGCTGTATGTAAAGAAAGGGAGAGTGTGTGTGTTTGCGTGTGTTTGCGTGTGAGTGTGTGTGTGTGTGTGTGAGTGGGTGGGTGTGTGGGGGTTGGTATTAGAGCATAGAGAGAGAGAGAGAGGCTGCTCTAACAGTGGCCCGCTGACCGGCCGTTGAACCTCCCTCTGAACTGAAGATGAACCCTAAACTTGAGGATCTTCGGTCACGGATCTCCCTGGGAGCTACGAACCGCGGCAGCTAGCCCACGGAATGATGCTCACACACACACACACACACAAGATGCACACACACACATACATGATGCACACACACCCTGCCAATGTTACACGCGGATAATTCCAGCATCATCACTGTAGTGTACACAAATCCGCTCACAACAATTCCACTGGTGTGAAATTTACACACACACACACACACACACACACACACATAAGAGCATGAAAACACCCACACACACACACACACACACACACACACATTGATCTTCTGAACATGCATGTTAACCTTGCCCTTTGCCCTGCGCATCTTTTTAGCTGGCACATGCTAATCCACAGAGCTTTGCAATCATGTCGAAGAGTGAACGTGCAGAACCCAAAGGTGTGCAGCGTACACACACACACACACACACACACACACACATGCCGACATACATGCAAAAATACACACATGCACACACATGCTTTTGTGCATTTAACACAACACTCTGACAGACGTATCAGAGGTTGTGGAAGTGCTTTAACCACCCCCACCGCGGCACACCCAGGAGGGCACGGGGAGAAAGCACCGCGGGGTCACCGACCGGTCACCACCACACATAATGATCCCGGTCCTGTCTTGTGCTCAGCTGACGGACACGCAGAGACGAGAGGGGGGAGGGCCGATGATGGCTGAGGTCATGGAGCAAAAATAAAAACACATTACTGTATTTTTTTTTTTTTTTTGTTGGTGCATTAAAAACCTGGGAGCAGATTTCATGTTGCTCTCGCTCAGTTTGAGGCTGCAGCAGAAGAAGAAGTAGCCTCAGGTTGTGAAGTAAAAGCAATGATTTTTCTTTTTGTTTTTATGTGAAAAGATCTTTTAAAGCCGTCCCCTCGCCCTCTCAGGTCACTCCCACCTTGTCAGGTCTGGTTTAAGACAAACTCAAAATGTCAATATGCCACAACGAAGCGGTTACGTTTGAACCAACTCTGTCCTTTCAGTTTCTGACTTAAATCTCTTTTTCTACATCTTAATTCTTATTAAATCTGTGGTGAGCTGACATCACAAATCTGACTGGATGCTGCTAAAATGATGCTCATTTAAACAAAGATCAAACAAGTGAAGAATACAGAGGATGAGGCAGTTTAAACAGTTGGCAATGTGAAATATAGAGAAAAAACACAGATAAAATGTAATAAACAGCTTAAATTCCCAATAAGAAACCAGACAACAGTAAAAAAAAAATTACCTGGTAAATCAATAACTTAAAGTACATAAAAAATACTTATTTATTTATGATTATTACCTGCATTGTGTCACTACTCACCTCTGATGTAATGTAATTTCCATGATACTCTGACTGAATTTCAATATAACTTCCCTTGTGAATGCATTAAAGAACAACTCCTCTCTGAGCATCAGTACTTTGAATATTTGAACATAACGTATGCGTGACGATTGAACTTCCATATGTTACACGGTGCCGTTTGCCCTCCTCTTCATGTTTGACAGACCTTTAACAAAAAGCAACATTTCACGGCAACAGAAAGACATTAAACGCCTCCTCTTGTGGGACAAAAACCAACCAACCCTTCACATTCCCCCTTTGAGCTGGGGAAGAACCTGACTTTTAAATCCAGCTGGTCGACAAAATAAAGACTTTCCTGTAATGACTTATTCATATCCCACAGGTACAACGCAAAGGGGAAGGGGGGGGGAGAAAAGTGCCAGGAGTGGAAGTCTGTATTTCTATAAATGGACCTTAAAAGGAAATGGTAAGTCAGATGTCAGTGTTAAAGAGTTTTTTAACCTTTACGCCGAGAGCGGCTTTGCGAAACACGCGGGCTCATTTTCAGCACCGCCATGCCTCACAGTTGCACTTCTACACACATTCACTCCAGGGAACGGCTCGGTACAAAACCACAGCCTTACCACTGCAGGCTGCCGAGCAGCTACAGCTGAGCAGCTGGGGGTCAAGGGCACCTCGTCGGTAGTTGTTGAGGGGCAGATTGGCATCTTAGTTATACAAACATTACTCAGAGGCAGCTGCTTCTCTGGAGGCAGAAAAAAAAAATGTCCTTGGTGGAGTTTAAGCCTCAAAGTGCAGGAGCAAGGCAAGTTTATTTGTGCAGCGACTCAAACGTACGACGTGTAACGTTCTCACATTTGAATGTTAAAACAACTTTGTATTTGTTCTTTAATTTACTGAGTTCTTTGCTAATATTATTCCAGATGTTTCCAACAGTGTTTAATCTCAGAGAAATCTGTAATTTTATTCAATCAGGTCGTAACTCCGGTCAAAGAGTGAGAAAGGAAGTCGGTACTTCATGATGTCATCAGTCTGTTGTTGACATTGTTTTGAAAGGGTCCGGCATTATATTGTGTTTTCAAGGCATCTAAAGTGCTTTACATAATATTTATAAAAAAGGCATTATAAAGAGCACAATTACACAAAGTGAAAAATATACACAAATGGGATTTAAACAAGTGAAGTAAAGTAGATTAAAAGCAGATCCGGATGACTTCCTGACCTCTGCTGACACAGTTTTTACTTTTTCTTTATTATGTGGATTTTATTTTTATTGTATATGTGTGCGAATGAAAAAGAATAAACAAATTAATAAAGATTCAGTTCAGAGACAAAAAATTACAGAGGAGGAGAAATAAATGAACAGTCACACATTTAAAACGGTATAAGGTGCATGAAGGGTCTAACTTAACCCTTAGAAATGATTTAAGTTAACGAGAAGTTTGTTTCATATAAAAACTGCATAGAAAAAGCAGTTTGATGGAATCACTTTCATTTTATGTAGTTTCTGTGCAAGCATATATTAAAAATAGATCATAATATTTCTTCAGTGAAAGCTACAAAGGAATTTAACCAGCCGGTGACCTTTTAATCCATCTGTGATTTCAGCCCTCCATGCATTGCTGCATATGTTACTCTGTACGTTACTGTTAGATACAAACCAAACAGCACAACTGCTCCTTACAGATACAGATGATGAAAGGGGAAATAAAAATAAAATTATTTCTTTCTCACTGGAGGAAAATCTCTCAGTGAAGAGCAAATAACATATAAAAGAATAGAAAAAGAATAGATAGAAATACAAAAATCATCAACATTTCACCACTTATCATCAGCATTAGCTTTTTTATCCTTATAGCTGTGACTAAAAATGTATATTTTTATTTCTCCTGATAGCTTGAAACCAGTAGGTGATCATTTTTTTAATGTTCTTATTAGCATCATCGTTAAATTAAGGAGAAAATAAAAAGGCTGCAGATGAAACATGTGAAACTTGTTGAGAGTTAAAAGTTGTGTGCAAACGTGGTGAAACATTGTTGCCTCCAAAAGCAATTTATGGTTTTTGGAGGCAACAATGTTTCGTAACAACGTAATGTTTATTACGTTAATTAGTCAGAAGTGTGTCAGTTTTTAAAAGCTCAACACTCACCAGGATCTCTTCAAAAGAAACACCTCGGTGTCTTTCACAGGAGTGTAAATGTGGAGTTTTTTATTTAAACTTAACCTTTTTAGCACTCTTGACTGGCGGTCTGCATCACATGTCTTGACTAATAAAATGAATCAGCTGATTAAAGGTCAGTCGAGCTCAAAGGAACAAAGTGTGAATTCAGTTCAAAGTTCTCAGAAACTCATCCAACAGGAGTGGAGGGATTTGGAAACTGCAGCAACAAAACTGTAAATACAAGGCGGCTTTTTTTACAATAATTAACTCCAGACAGCTTCTAACAAACGCCATCCATCCATCCACTTATATATTAACCTAAAAGTTATCTTTACGGGACATTATGGTGACTTTATGGTGTCTTTTCTATTAAATTTTCTTTTTTTACTAAAATACAAGCTGACAAATTGTCAATTTTATAACTAAGTTTTATAATCTGTAGATAACTAGTTGTACATCTCAAACACAGCCTTTTCAAAGTGCTTCCTCAGGTGATAAAATACATCGATTACACTTAAAAATGAAAACAAAATCAAATAAAAATTGAACTAAACAAGACTTTAAAAAAAACATTTTTGTTACATCTGGAAATACGGATCAAAATGGACAAAATAGCATTAAAATATGGTCACAGTGCAAAAATAAGTTGCTCCGATTCAATAAAGAAAATATTAGTGCAGAAGAGCAGTTAATCATTCAAAAGCACGAGGACAATAATCTCATTTGTTTCCTTGTAAACCAAAAATAACATTATACTACATCACAGATTGATTTGTGTGGTTGTGTCCTTAAGATGAAGGGAAATTAGCTTCATTATTTATTAGCCAACAATTTTTCCGAAGCAGTTGTTGAGGTTGTTGAGAGGTCAGTCTGTGAGGTCTGGATCTGTGTCATTCCCTCTTTATTACGCTGATGTTTGTCCGGAGACTCGCTGCGTTAAATCCATTACTCGAAATGATAAACATAAGCATTTTTCAATGAATCTCTGACGCGTGCTGACGGTTACCAAGCTGGAAAAGAGGATTTACGGCTGATCCATCATTGTTTTATAACAGTGCCTTAACTTAAGGTCACAGGGTGTGTCAGCCAGAGATCACGGGGACACTGTGAGTGTGAGTGTGTGTGTGTGTGTGTGTGTGTGGTGTGTGTGTGTGTTTGTGTCACACATGGACCACATGCTGGTGTCCAGCCTGGAGGGCATCACAGAGTTCTGCCAGAACAAGTTGTGTTACTTGTGCTACCACACGCATCGTATGTGAAAAGGTCACAGAGCTGTCCCTGGAGGACTGACTGGGAGACCCTGTGTTGATCAGAGACTGACACTGTGTCCTATTTCCATTATATTTACCAAATATATGCCAATATTATGAAGTGTATGTGTTTTAAAAATGCATAAGCACTTTGTTGTTGCCTCCTGATCTATGAAATTACTGTAAAAATCAGTGTTTTCCTTTTCGTGTTTTTCACTATCCGCTGTATACTTCATATATACTATTCAATATGCTGTTTATATAGGTAAATGTTAATGATCACTGGGTGTAAAATAGAGGATCAATCAAACATTTTGCTCTGATGATCTGTGACCTTTCACCTTCCAGAGCAGAAACACTTTTGTTTTTGACCACATGTGATGTAACAAAGATTAATTGTCTGATTCTTCTTTAACGGAGGTAAAAACAGCTCAGAGACTTTGTTTCTTTAACACAGAATAAAGTAAATAAATAAAAAGGGATGAGTAAAAACATAGTTATGTCTTAACATCTCTCAGATTTTCCATGATTTTCCTTCTGAGTAGATCAGAACAATACTTTTTCCCCAAAAGCAGCTTCTCTTAATGTGGAAACTAACAAACAAACAAACAAACAAACAAACAAAAAGCACAGTGACATAAAAACTACAACCTCACGCTGCAAACCACGCTTTGCAGGGACTTAAAAATGTAGCATGTACCACATATTATCAGGAAACTTTGAATATTTGTCTTTATTTTAGCTGATGAGGTGAAAATTTTAATCTTTGACGATGTTTTTTTTTTAAATAAATCTCTTTTTTATATTTTTGCATCATCTTGTAAAAAAAAGTGATCCTTAGACACAAAAACATCAAAACATCAAAACAATCATGGTGATATTTGGATGGAAAGTGTTGTGTTTCTCCTGAAAAGCAGGTTATATCTTAATGGTAAAGATCTGACAATACGGATTAGAGCAAACAATCAGTGTAACATCACATAAAGACTCTGCACAAGCCCAAAGCAAACACACCACGTCTCTGATACAAATTCAACAATACATTAAAAAGATGAATGTTGCAAGACAAAATAACACCAGTTAGCCACTAAATCTAAATGTAAAAATAAAAATGAAGATAAATTCCATCAAAAACAGGAACACATACATTTGAGTTAAACAAGCAGTGAAATCTTGAAGTCATAAAAGGAGGTAATTAATCTAAATTAATAAGAAAAAACACTCCAGTCTGATGCTGCTTTAAACCTAAAAACATGAGTTAAAAAAACACACACACACATGTTTAATCAAGAAAGATGAATTCGAATCTGTTTTAATTATAAAGGTAAGAAAAAGAGCTACAGATGATATAAAAATACATGAAAATGCTGATGAGTTTCAGAGCCGTTCTGCTGAATGACGTCACCACAAACGAGAACAGCGAGACGTCTGGTCGATGGCTTTGACCTCCATCTGAACTTAGTGGTAGTAAGTAAATTGGCCTCGACGTGGGCCAAATCCTCGTCAATAACCCTTGTTAAAACCGGGTCGGTAACGTAAAGAGGATTAGTCTTCGTCTGGGAAATCATGGCTCTATCTCTCAATTTAAGGATTTTGGACAAAAGCATGTTGAAACCGCTCGAGCACCAGATAAAAAAAAAAAAAAAAAATGTTAGAGGCTTTAAATCCTCTCAGAGCAAAGCGTCGCTCAAACGCTCTGAATGATTCGTCCAATGAGGAGAAACACAGGAAAAAAAAAAAAAGTCGGTGTCCCCTGAGGTCATGACAGGTGGCGGCGTCCCGGGGCCACAACAACAACAACAACAACTGCCATGGAGACGAAGTAGTGGACTCTCAGGTCGGATGCAGACTGACAGGTGGTCAGTTGGGGGGGTGAAGATCGGCGACAGCACCACCCATCATGACCTGGGATGGGGTTTCACCTCTGAGGGCCAAACAGAGGTCACCGCTTCCACGACCAAAAAGTTTCCATTGCCAGTCCGGTTTTACCTGCATGTGTGTTACTAAGTTGTTTTTTTTAAACTTGTTTGTGACCTTTTGGATTATTTAGTGTCGATTTTTTAATCATCTTTGTTGCTTTTGATAAAGTTTTATTTGACCTGAAACCTTTTTAGTGTATTGATTCTGATGTCTCCTGTGTAAACAACAAAAATAGCTCTTATTAAATTACAGAAAAATGTTAGAGAAGAGAAACACATGCTTTCCTGGCCAGAAATAATTTTTTTCCTTATGTTTTTTATGCATAAAGATTCTTTAAAGTAAAGTTTTTGTTTAATTGGATATGATTTTTTTTTAGCTGTTTTTTAATCTCTATCAGCAGAAAAAAAAGATTAATTTTCAAAAGTTAATATTACCATTATAACCATAATTCAAAAGTAACTATTTCTATCCTGTGTCTGTTGCATCCTTAGTGTTTGAATCAATCCTATTAAAATCAACTTTAGAAAATGTTTAATTTAGACAGAAATTCAGAAACATGTAGAACCTGTCTCTTACTTAAGCATAAGTTTAAGCTTGAATGTAACATAAATGAGTGAGTTGTATAAAATTTCACCTCTAAAAAGTTTTCATGTGAGAATTAATTAGCTTTAGATACAAAAAACTGTGTTTTGTACGAGGCTGTAAACACTTAAAGTTGCTGTAAAGTTGAACATTTTATTATGGGGATCTATGAGAACTGACTCGCTTCTGGAGCCGGCCTCAAGTGGCCACTGGAGGAACTGCAGTTTTCCTTGTTACTTCATTATTCAGCCTCATAGTTTTTCCAGTTAAAAAGCATTGAAAGTTTGCCTTCAAACGAAGCTAAAACAACAAAAGGGAATCATCACTCTTTCTTTGAATTTATTTAACTAATCATTTATTAAAATTAACCTTCTTCAGATCTCTCAAGATGTCCAATTTTTAAGTACGCCAGGTTCTGCTTCCCTATTGCTCAGAGCTTAGCAGGCAGGATTAATGATCTTCCTAAATAACGAGCCAGCAGCGTAGCTACATTCATTAAAAATGTACACATGCTCATCATATGGAGGTGTTACTGCCGAACGAGCCGAGTGTCAGGGGCCAATATAACATGTGTTCCCTGCCGATGGGGGAGAGTTTCTGAGTGTGTCCCACAGTTTTACATGTTTATTTACACCCTCGGTCTGAAGTGCCCTTCACTCTCCGCAAGTGTGACTTCACGCAGGGAGACGCTCTGTAGTGAAGTGCAGGTGGAGAGGAAGCAGTTTGGGAAGGAGGCCAAGCCGAGGTTTGATCGTACCTGAGAGAAGTGTTTCACACCGTCTGGACGCTTATTGTTCCTCTCTTGTGAGGTACAAACTTGTTTTGGTGGAGTGGATTCCTTTTATTAATGTTTGTCTCTTTTAAAATCTATTATTTCTGACAAAGACGCTCAGTTTGTGGAGCTCATGCCTTTGTTGTTTAAGGATGGGGGTGGGTGAGTGTGTATGTGTGTGTGTTGGTAGTGGGGGGTGTTTTCAGTGTTGTTCGCTAACACTGAAAACACTCCATCAGAAACACACAAACACTAGCCTGCAGCAAGAGTACACACATTGCTAACACTGTTCATACACAGCTTGTGCAATTCAGAAAAAAAAAAAAGAGTTCACAGATTGTACTGTACACACACGCACACACACATAACACACACACACACAGCTGCATCACCCAGCACCAATTACCACAGCTGTGACCTCACACGTCCGGGTCAGTGATTCTCACAAAATGGACAAAAAGAAAACTCGTCCCGGATTCTCGGCTTCCCAATTACTCCGCGCCGAGCTCCGCCGGCGGACAATGCTGCAGGTGAGAAGTTGGACGGGACCCCTGTCACAGTTTGGCACAAGCACAATGAAGCCCTGTGGCATCGCCTGGAACGGCCGTGCCAAACCCGAGTGCCACGACACGACTCGTCTGCAAACAGGATTTCCTGAGGAGAGATATCTTCTTTATATTCTGTCCCTTTTTTTTTGTTCTTCACTGGCTCGTTTCATGTTTGTGGTGTCAACCTGCTCAGGAGCAACACGGTCCAGATGGTTTCATTTCATTTGAGCTTTGACACACTTCACATGCTGACAGTGTCAGTGCAAGGACAAAAGAGTAGGGTGAAGATGAATCATTTTATCTTATAAAACCCACAGCAGCCATAGCTAGCTTCATGATGTGTCAGTATTATGAATGAAATGTAAAATAACTGAGTTTTGTGCAGATTTTGTCTGTTTTCTGCCTTTCAGATTCGCCTCAAAAGAGAAGAAAACTGCACCGATGAGTTACGTTACAGTCTGGGTTTCCTTGTGTTTGTATGATGCTGCATTAATAAATCAGGCCAACAAGGAGATTTCATACTGAATGGACCAAAAGTAATACAATAAAAATGAGAAAGTGAGATATAGAATTAGAAGCAGCTGGTCAGTGGGGGGCGCTATGGTGCTGATTCCCACTGCCTACATGAAAAGGAATCATGGAGATTTTCGTTTAAAAAGACTTTAAAAATGCTTAGAAATACTAATATTTTAATTTATAAGGTAAATATTAAAAAGTTAATGAGATTAAAGCATTACATGCAACAAAACCTTATTAAGACTTTAAATGTTTAATGTTTAAAGTGCATTACAGATGATGTATTTGCAGACCAGGGTGCAAACATCTCTGCCCATTAATTCTCATTGTTAAGTTTGTATGATGAATTTTTTCATTGCCACCATAAAGGACAAAGCTGATTTACAAAACCATCCAACAGGGGGCAGCAGAGAGGAGGTGCCTTGTTGTTCCAGAAGACTTGGCTGACTGATTTAGCTTTTCTTGCCTTTTTTAATATGACAGGATCAAACACAAGAAGGATTCAGACAGGTGTGTATCGATTTTGTACTGCAAAATTCACACTTTAAAATTAAAAAATGTTTGCATATTTATCATATTTTAATTGTAATGGGGAAAAGGAGAGGGAGCCATTTATATATTTTGACTTCGGTAGTTATTCTTTGAGAAAAAAGTGTGTGAGACACAATATTTACATGACATAAAGTGCGTCTCTCCTACAAACATTCACAAGTTGCTGCTGCATGTGATTTATTAGATTAAAATAAGTAAAGCGTGTTTAAGCTGGATATTTAAAAAAGTCTTAACTTTATGTAAGTAAGAACATAAGCAAAGGAAATGAGAAGAAAATATCAGTATAAAGTCAGTTTTAACAGCTAAAACATAAACTAGAAAACTGGTCTCCTTCACGTCGACTGTGTTAAACAAAACAATATGTTACCGTCTGTACTGATATATTGATCCTTTCATCATTGGACTCGGGGAGCTTTCCTGAGACATTCACAAAGTTTCTAATGAGATCAACAAAGCTCAGAAAGCCAGAAAAACCTGCAGAAAGTCGGGGAGAGAAGGGAGGGACGGGCAGGGACGCTGTGGGAGGGGATGTCTTTAGGAAACACAGCGGCGGTGTGTGTTGCAGGGAACAGCTAAGGTCAACAACAGAGCCCTGCATTGATTCCACATATGTGGTGAGGTCAAAAACTATCATGGGACCTTTGCCCCCGGGCAGTTTCCAATCATTCTGTTTCTCATAATCTGTGGAAAACTTGTCTGCTCCTCACAGTTCAATGACCACTCATCTCTGCAGCAATTACTGTGCCCTCTTTGCACCCCCGCCCGTTCAATGCCATGTACAAGTGATCTAATGTGAGTTAGCTCCGCCGTTGCTTTAAGCACGGGGGAGATTTTAAACAAATATATTCACATAAACTGATTAGATGAAGGAAACCTGATGAAAAGACGTCACAGATTGCTGATTAATGTGCATTTGAAGAACTGTACGCATGGTTGTTTTAAGAGTTAGATGGATTATCGATTTGTAAACTGAAGCTGCTAAACGCTGAGATTTCCTGCAAAGTAGCAACACCTAAATGCAACTTTATTTTTAATACATGCCCTGTATGTTGTTGGCCGTGTTAACATTCAGCTGGCAACCAATTACGATGGCCTCCTGCACACAACACTCAATTGATAAACCCCCGGGGCCATGTGAGGGGGACTTAGTGGGTCAAATGCAGCCTGCAGTTATAGTGAGATAGATAGTGGGAGAGATGCAGTAACACACACACACACACACACACACACACACACACAACGTGCGGAGCACTCACAAAGCGGAAACAGACGGCTCTAAAAATAAACCATCTGAAATATTTAACTTACTGACCCAGAAAACAGCCTGGGTGTAATATGTTTGCACAAGCAGAGGGCACCGCAACGACACAGCCATGATATCATGAGGGCTGCTGCAACTGCTTACAACATGCGAGCTGCATGCAGCGGCCATGCATGCAGGTCAACGCATCAAGGCCTCGAGTCAAAGCTGCTTCGTTAATTATATAGAGCTGATAAAATAATGCAAAAAGGGATTGAATGGGAACATTTTGTATCATATGTTCTTAAAGGGGCACTCACGCATTTTGAATCTGCAGATCCTTAAAGATGGAGGAAAAACAGGAGGCTTATCAGGGGAAAGAGAAGCTGTAGAAGCTGATTTATATAGATTTTTTATCTTTTTTGTGGACAAAAATTTCAAAAAATCTGGATGCAAAGTTTTCCATAATGCAACAAACAGCATAAAGTGCAGGAACCTAATGATGTAGACGCATTTTATGGTGTGATTTTAGGCAAAAATGTAGCTATACAGTAAGTTTACTGACATTAACGCTACAATTGATAGAACAAATCATTAGTTTTCTGTGTGCCAATCAATAGTTAGTCTGGAGTAAAGAGATGGACCATCATATATTCAACCAAACCTCCCAATCTTTAGCGACACTCATGACAAAACGATTCCTGATGGTTCATCTCAGTCGCGTCTTGTTGGGAAATCATCCTTCATTTCGCTGCTGTCTTGTGGAAAAGTTCATCAGAAGAAGAAAACGATCGAATGAAGCGAAAGTCGAACTTCTCCCGCGACCTCAGACGTGCCCTTCTTAGGTCGGTCAGATGACAGAAAGGACATGATGATTGGCATAGCCCCCCCCCGGCTCCAATCCTATCCTGCTTGCAGCTAAACAGCCATGTCCATACTCAGCGATGATATTGGCCTCTAACCCCCCCACCAGCCCCCCCAGTCCTGATGCCATTACCATTTCAGAGTCACACTGATCGTCCGGGCTGGTGCACAACACCATCAATATTAATGTTCTGTGACTGAGGCGGCTTTGGAAGAACTTTCTCCCACATCAATATTGATGGTGTTGCCATACATTGGAGTTGGGGGGCCTCTTTAAGGATTTATAAGAGGAACGCCGGTGGAGGAGGTGAGAAGGGGGGGGTGGTTTGTGTCTGTATGCGATGGAGGCCGATGCCTTTTTTTTTTTTTGGTCAGCACCTCAATGATGTACATTTTCCTGCCGCTCAGAGCAATTTCCGTGGGAGAGGGGCGACTCCGGCTCATGCTTGATGAGATTTGAGTGGAGAGGGGTTGAGCGGGGACGGATCCAATTCCCCCCCCATCCTCCTCCTCCTCTTCCTCCTCCTCCTCCGACTCCTTTCGAAATGCTTTGCCGGAGATGATAGTTATGGAAAAATGAGCGTTTCATTTCAGGGGGATCTGGGAATGCTAAATGGGGGTCTGTTGTTGATTCTGGAGATGGCGATATTGCTTTTGGGACATCTTCACAAACAGTCCACAGTTTGGGGCCACACACGCAGACACAGATCCAATTCATTACAATATTAGCTTTGGAGATGCATCGCTCCATATATCAAGTGTCAGGAGGGCGTGTTTCCGTATAGAGTTTCAGGCTTGGCTCTTTTCGTCCTGCGCTCAGATATAAATCATACCAAAAAAAAAAAGCTCAGAGGAAATTAATAAAAACTCAAAATGAACTTTTGTCTTGTTCTCATAAAACACTATAAAACCTACAGTGGTCGCTGCATTAGTCATGCTAGATTAAATATAAAGGGGCTGCAAAAGCAGTGGAAGCTAAAGAAGGAAGGAGTGTTTTTGGAAAGCTGTGACATAACAGCGGAAGGAAAAATACAACTTTTTTTAAAGGCATTTGAATGTCACATGCTTTTTTTTGACCTTTTGTTAAGTGCAGACTCACACACTGAATTAGCACCCTATAAATCAGTATATTATTCAACTTTATGGCATTTTAAAAATATTTATAATGTGACTTAAGATGTCAAAAATGAGAAAATTTAGTTTATAGAGGGATTGTTGAACATCTGATTTAGAGACTGAAAACATTTGGGACTTTTTACCTTTTTTTCAACTTCACGCTTGATTTTTACTTAATTAATTACTAAAGCAATCATCAAAAATATGATTATTGTATTATTTTGTGTAGCAAGTGATTGATTAACCGACTAATCAGTAAAGTCCCTGTCTTTTCATGCCTTCTTGTCACCATATTCACTCTCACTGATGTATATTTGTATTTCCAGCTGAGCAGAAACACTCCGATCAAACACTTTGATAGAATTAAGCAACAGCAGCCTCGTCACATCTGATCAGGTTATTGATCCTTTCGAAAAGAACAGACTGTCAGTGTCGAACGTGTTTACATCTTCTCTCAGGACAGCAGAGAAGTGAACATGTCGCAGGACAAAACACACCGATGCTTCGACGAGACAGAGGTCACCCCTTCACACACACCTACACGCACACACACACACACACACACACACACACATTCCCCTCTCTCCTCACCACATTTTGATGGTGAGTCAGTAAGTGGGACCTCTTTAAGGAGACAAACAGCGACCTCAATTCTGTCTGACGTCCCCACCTATCGATCTGAGCTGCCATGCCCCCCCCCCCAGAGATGGCCGACCAGCTCGCCCTCGTCCTGCTAACACTCACATTTAGCAACATGACAAAACGTGTCTTTTTATTAAACAAAAAAACCCTCCGATCGTCTCATCTCGCCTCCATCTGTCCCCCCCCCCCCAACCGAATCTAAATTACGCACACGGCGACCTGCTTTCACGGGGCCTTCCTCCTCCCATGTGGGGCGCCGTTCATCTTCGGTCGGGGGGCCCTTTTGCTTTTGCTAAATTGAAAGTGTGTCATAACAAATGGAGGAGGTGTCGGGCTTAAACGCATGTGACTGGCGCCAATGTCATCTCTGTCAGAGGAGCATCCCTTGTATTTTTAACGGGGGTGGGGGTGGTGGGGGGGGGCGCTGTGACATGGACCAAGAACAATTACTGTCAGAGCACGCGGGCTGATGAATCTGCTGCCTTATTGTGTTTGTCATCTCGACCTCCGGCTGGGACCTGATCGGTATGAACCTCCACCTGCAGACGGTGCAGGACGGATGCACCGTGTTCGTCCTGCATGTGTGTAAAATGTGTGTGTGTCGCAGCCTTTACACACTGCAAACCAGTGTTAATTTTCACAGCAAATTCTGATTTAGTCTTTTGAACAACACACCATTTAGTTTTACTCGTATTTTAATCATCTGAAATCCTTTAATCTTAGTCTAGTTTTAGTCCACTAAATATCATGAGAGTGTTAGTCTTAGTCTAGTCTTCAGTCTTTTAGTCTTTGTCTAGTATTTTTGACCAAATATTAGTAGACTTTATTTGACTACATTTTTCTACGGAATTTCCGGTCATTGGAAGTATCCGTCAGTCAGTTATGGTATTAATGTTTGATTATGAAATACAGACACAGATTTAATGGTTGTAATACAAAACATGTATTTTATTTTATTCCTAATGTCAAAAACATGACCGTGGCTTTTTCCACGAAAGATAATCTCACATAATAAGCGTAAGGGCCTGCTCTCCCCGAAAAATATACATGCTCCATGAAAAAGA
>JAPZDV010000025.1:4744432-4758726 GCA_029814665.1 Acanthurus lineatus | reverse complement strand
TTGTTGTGTTTTTTGTGTATATGTTTTGATTTATTTTTAAATGTAAATATTACTTTTTTTATTATAAAGTTGTTTAATATTATGTTTAAATTTTGTTTATGCGTAGTTTAAAAGTTCAGATTTGAACATCGGTCGTCGGACAACGTCTACAAAAACCACCGCCGGCGACGTAAAATCCTCAAGTGATTGCTCAAGTACTCACCATCTCTCTAAATGTCACACACACGCTTACTCAGCCGCACATACTCTCACACCTCTTGTGTAAGGGGGGGGGGGTTTGCCTCTGTTAAGAGGCAGCGGGCCTTTTGCTGGGGTAAAGGGGAGGCAGGGTGGGGCGGTGGGGTGGGGTGGTGGGGGCTATACAGGGAATGCTATGTGGCTTGCATGACCTGACATGTCTCTGAAGCTGGAGGGGGTCTCGACCTTTGACCCAGGGCTCCAAAACTAGGAAGATGAAAAAAGGGGACAGGGTGGGAGGGTTTCGCCTCTAAACAAGGGCTTCTGTTTCGACCACTCCAGGAATGTCAGTTCCATAAAAAGATGCCTACAGAGAGAGAGAAAGAG
This sequence comes from Acanthurus lineatus, assembly GCA_029814665.1. Classification (NCBI taxonomy): domain Eukaryota; kingdom Metazoa; phylum Chordata; class Actinopteri; order Acanthuriformes; family Acanthuridae; genus Acanthurus; species Acanthurus lineatus. The sequence goes on along the minus strand of JAPZDV010000025.1, from coordinate 4,758,162 downwards.
AAGAAGAAGGAGAGAAAGAAGGCAGAGAGGAAGAAGGAGAGAAATCTGTCCATCTGTTCGTTGCAAAATAACACAACTTCACCTTCATGAATCACTTCCTCTTCCCGCCGCAGAGACTCGCCGTCTCGTTCGCTCAGTCGTCGCCCTGATTACAAACTGTCAGGCGTTCAGACTGTGACCAATGCACTTAACCAAGCGCTTCACTCCGCAGGCAGACTCTGATCCTCCACCCTTCCTCCACCTTCATAATGCAACATTTACTGCCCATTTTTACTCCAAACTGCGGTCATGCGATCAGGCAATAAATTAACCTCTGGACCCTGGCTGAAGGCTGAAGGCTGAGCCCTTGTGACTCGCCGGGTTCGAGGAGGCGAAGCTGCAGCAGAACAGTGTTGACGCTGCACCGCAGGGGTTGAGTCAGGCGATAACCTTGTTTTTCACAACGTCTTCCTGCTCGTGGAGTGAAGTCTGGATGGGAGCCCAACAGGACCCAAAGAGAGGGCCTGTAATCTGCCCCCCCACCCCTGCAGAGGGAAGCTCGACATGGCCGCTGTGGTGTGTCTCAGACAGATGTCATCTTTGTGTGCAACTCAGGTTGAGATAAGGAAGCCAGTAAAAATTAGGCAACAAGAGGCTTCAGTGTGGAAAGACTGAAGATCACGTTGATTCATCTGTAAGTGGCTCCTGAGTGGGCTGAACTGTCCGTAGCCTCCGTCCGGAGTCACATGCATGTGTACGATCACAAAAATGCAGAAATCAAGTCGAATGTTTGTTTTTAGAGCTTTGATACTTACTTGATTCATCATTTAAAACCATATCTACTCTTTTTATTCATGACTATGCAGGTATTTCTTTGTATCAGGAGTTTGAGATGTGTTTGTGCAGGTTTCAGGTTTCAGCATCAAACTTGTGTCAGTTCCACGTTTGAATAAGTCTTTGCTTTTAAATGAGTTGTGATGTTATAAAATCCTGCTCATACATTTTCGATTTTAACTCAGATTTCTGTTAATCAGAGAGAATTTCCTGTTTCAGCAGATGAAACAGCCTCAGTGTCAAACTCTGCACATGCATCGTCCTGCAGAGTGAAAGTCTAAAAACGCGGTAAAGCAACAACAAGAAAAACTTTTTTGAGCAAAGTTTGGTGTTAAATATCTTTGTGTTTTGGGCTTTTTGTTGGACAAAACAAGAAACCTTCACCTCTTATAACTTCCTCACATTTTACATGCAAGTCAATTCATCAGAAAGATAATAATCGACTGTTTTGACCTGCAGCCTCACTCTTGATGTTTGACCGTAAAAAGTGCATCAGTCGAACGAAGTACAGGTGAGATTGACAGCTGGTCAGCGAGCGTCTTGATGGTGATTTTGATGAAAGGTCAGAGGAGTTAACTTGTTCCTACAGGTTCTATTTGTGGATCATGAATCCCTATTGACCGTGCCAGCAGCTAATCGGAGGCTCATATAGGGTTTTCTGACTTGCCTCGGACTGATCGTAACCTCTGATTGGATCAGCGTTAATCCTCCACCATGACGTCCCCCTGATGGAATTTCCACAGGCCTACCATCCGACGGTAATTACACGACCCGGGAGATCTTCGATACCCTGAAAAAGCGCCGCATGCGACGTGAGGATATCCTCCGTGCTGAGACTCAACTTTGCCGTCCGGTTGCTGTGCAGCAGCCGTCAACACACAAACCCCCCCACACACACACAATCGTGCACTGATCGAGGCGACTTCAACTTGAGGCTGAAACCTGTCGTCTAACCGCTAAATGTGTGTGTGAGTGTGTGTGTGAGTGTGTGTGTGAGTGTGTGAGTGTGTGTGAGGGTGGAAAAAAGGCCACATTCCCTTCCCTGCAGTTAAAATCTTAGACGGTGGTCTTTAACGCATACTCCCACTCCTGCTCCCTCCCTCCTGCACTCCCAATAAAAACCCCTGACCAACAGTTGACCTTTCGCGTTGCCCCCTTCCCTCGCCGCTCTCTCCCTTCCCTTCCTTCGCTCTCCTTCTCTCTCTCTCTCTCTCTCTCCCCCTCCGCCACAGCGGCCCTCAGCGGGCCAATGGGAACCAGCAGCTGCAGGGGGAAAAGATGGCTGAGGTTTTTGAGGTTGGTTGGGTGAGGTGTGGGGGGGGTGTCAGGGTCAAGGGGGGTCACAGTACTGGTAAAGTCATCGCAGGGGCTCCGCTGCAGGGGCATCTTTTACCTCCCTCCTCCCCTTCAAAGGCTGCACGGTGACGTCCATACACCCCATGCACCCCTTCTCCTCTTCCAACCCGCCCCCCCCCACCAACCTCTCACTCCCTTGCGGCCCCCTTTGGCCCTGCTGTTCCTCAGCTCTCAGGGGTCAAGACAGCCGAGGGTTAATAAAGTGATACCAGGTGTTGGCCCTTTTTTTTTTTTTTTCCTCTCTTAACTCCCACCAGCAGCAAACTGTGGGCCCCCCCATTTCACACCGCCGAATCCTGCTGGGACGTCGAGCCTGAGAGCGAGCTCGTTGGAAAGGGGTGGGGGGGGTGGCAGTGCATGTCAAAGGAAAAACAAGCCTTAGGTAGCTCGCAGAGGAGATACCCTCCGTGTGTTTGTGAGCATGTGTAAGTGTCAACCGTTTCCTGAACGTGTGTGTGTGTGTGTGTGTGTTGCACAGAGCTGCCACAGCAAGCAGGGGAGGTGTGTGTGTGAGTGTATGGGAGGGAAGGGGGGGGGGTGCTTGCAAGTTGAATAGCACCGGAGCTCTAAGCAGCCTCCCGGACAATACGGGGTTAACCGACCCGACAAAGTGGCCGATTATGTCTCAGTGGAGGAACCGTGGAAGCAAAAAAAAAAGGATCCCAAGTCCCATCCAAGTCATTCCCCCGGATCAGTAGGCACAAAAACACACACATGGGGAGGTGGGAGGAGGAGGATGAGGAGGAGGAAGGGTGTGGGGGGGGCACGGTTGGCTTCAGAGCTGTGCAAAGAGTTGAGTTGGAATGGTGGTTTCTTTCCTTGACCACTAAAAAAAAAAAAAAAAAGAAAAGAGAGAGAAAGAAAGAAAAAAGAAAGAGGAGGCTGAATGGTTTGAAAGATCAAACCCAGTGAAAGGGAGTCATTGTGGCGTGAGCAAATGGCTTCTGACAACAAGCAAAGACAAAAACAGGAGGAAGCCGTCCGCGTAGCATTCGCACCAACCAGAGGCCGAAATTAACGAGTGTGTGTGTGTGTGTGTGTGTGTGTGTGTGTACAAGTGTGACCAAAAAAAAAAAAAAAGTTTACATGAGATTTTGAGCATGTGTGCAGAAAAACATGAGGCGGGACATTAGTGTGCAAACACCAGCAGCTCGCCCCCGCCTCTCAACCCCAACCTGCTAAACGAAGTTCCTAATTAACGCTAATTAACATCAACGACAAGTTGGGGCCATTAGTCCGGCTAATCCCCCGTTTACATTTTCCCCCCGCTTGCAGGAACCCTGCTGGCCAATTCTTACCCCCGTCACAGAAAGGACCGCATTGTTAACGGGTTTCGCCATCAAAAGATACAAGCCCCCTTGAAATGAGTCGCCTCCATTTAGGGGCTGAGAGTCGGTGCTGATCCGAACACTCCGCTCAAACAGCCCCGGGAGTGGGAGGAGGGAGGGAGGGAGGGGGCGGGGGAGGTCAAACCCGACATTTAGACTGCTCCATCCGATCCATCAATGACTCGTTTGCACTCTTTCATGAGCCCTGGCCATGTCAGGGAAAAAAAAAAAAAGAAAAAGAAAAGAACTACAGCGAAGCATGAAAAGGGCAGTAAAGGATCTGATACTGTAAAAAGACTCGAGTGTTGAGGCTCTTTTTAAAGTGTCAACTTGTAGAAGAAGTGAAGGAAGCGGAGCGTGCGAGCGTGTAAGTGGATAACGTGTTCATGCCTTTTTCTTTTTTTTTTTTTGAATGCGACTGCAGGTGCTGGCATGAGTGCAACGTTAGCTGTGAAATAAAGGCCATGCTAGTTTTTAGAAGTGTGAAACTGATGGAGATTGTGATTGTGGAAGTTCGAACACACACCGTGCACTCACGAGGAAGACATTTCATAACTAAAATTTAACAATCTGTGGTCAAACGCTTTGTTCTCCTGCACATTGAGTGAAATATCGAAATACAAATTATGTTTTTTATAGCTGCACTATTCAACCAAGTGGGTGTATATTTGATTCCCATGCGCCTTGAATCCAGCTGGACATATCTGGTATCTTTGGAGACGTTGGGAGTTTGTTATGCCCGATGCCCGTTGGCCTAGTTGTTAAGGGGTTAAATTAATTTGCATACACTACTTGCATACAATATTTGTTCTGTGTGATTAAAGCGACTCTTTGACCCCGGTTTCTTTCTTGAAAACAGCGAACGAATCAGAGAAAACAGAGAGGACGACTTGTTCTGTCACTGCTCAATCAAAAGTTTGTGCTACTTCCTCTGGAATACCACAAAAACCAGCGAAACCACAAAGCGCCAAAGGCGTAAATCCACAATTCGCACATTGTGGGGCAGAATGTGCGGCGAAGCGAGTGTCATGAGGGGAGCCGGGCAGTTGTCTTTGTCGGATTAAAACAGCTGACAAAGAGCTTTTATTGTGATTTGTGTAATGTGAGGCATTCGTCAAATTTCTGCTCAGCGTGCTTCGCAGTTCAGCGAGCTGCTGCGGAGAGAAGCGATGTGCGTTACGGCTTTATGACCGTTGCATCTTTTGTTAAAGCATCTGAAATATTGCTCCGTTTCTGAAGTAATGTGTGATTAAAAATCTACATAAAAACTGTTTCGGTGTTTAAGTGTCTGGACAGTGAGGTAAACAATCCCCCGCAGAGTCGAAACCTCCTCCCCTTCACACCCTCTCTTCAATTTTCACGTAACATTATCACCCCAAAGAAACTTTTACATCGCGTCAACATAAATCACTGCCTGTTTTTCAGTTTCCTCCTTAATGTTTCCTTTATGTTGAACCGCTGCAGCTTTTTTCTCTCCTTTTTTTTTTTGTTTTAACCCCCCCCAACCTTTACGTCTTTTTTACGCTTTGTAAAGTAAATACAATAAATTCCAGCACATAGCCGGGGCCGGGGTGTTGTGTTATATTTCGGCACCGCGCTTGAGCACAATAGAAACACAGCTGTGGTGATCAGTCGAGGCTCCCCGGGAGCCACCGGAGGCCCCGGAGCACATGTTCGTTAATGATCAGTTACAAAGGCCACAATGGGAGCCGCTGCTCGCTGAGGTCTGTACTCTTTTGCATCTCAAACCATTTGAAAGACTGCACCTTCTGCTAAATGTTTAAACCCGGGACGCGTCTCGCTGGATTGATTACGCTCGAGTCGACAGTTTAAACTCTTACAGACTGAAGTGATGAAGGTTTTTTTTTTTGTTGGTTGCAAAGAGACTCGAGACGTCATCAGTCAGTTAAGTTCTCATTGTTTGTTAAAAGTGCAGCTTCAGCTTTAATTTCAATGCAAAAATAGAGGCCATGTTTAATTTTATACATCCTTTTATAACTTTTTTGTCATTTTGAGCCCTTAAACAACTCAAGATGCTAAAATCAGTCTGTTGTCTCCTCTCAGTTCTGTTTAAACTCACTTTCTCTGTGAGGTTTTTCACCACATTAGACAGAAAACAGTTTTATCTGCACAACCAAGGCTCTTCTTCTTATCCTCCATCCCATAATTCACATAAAAGTGAACTCAGATTACAGAAAATGATTTAGTTTTTTATAGATCGTGTTAAGCTTAAGAACTTCTCACTGACAATGAACCCAAAATGGATCTGAAGCATTTTTTTCCGGGGAGCAGGCGTCTTTCAGCTGCGCTCGCCGTTGACACGGAGGTCACGGAGGGAAGGTGTTGCCTCATGATGGGTGAGCCTCCGCCGGGCGAGCGAGCGACTCCCACAAAGCTGTAAACATCAAGAGAAAGTTCCAAACGCTCTGAGCGCTAAAAGCTGCGACGACGTTAAAAAAAAAAAATTTTTTTAAAAATGGAGGGAAGGGGGGGGCTGCCCGAACAAGCTCGCACATAAACACGAATCTGAGCACGCGCACATGCATGTATGTATGTGTGTGTGTGTACATGTACTCACACACACACACATGCACAGGCACCTATCCCTCCAGGGCGATCCGGCACCCTCCCCCACCCTTGAAACCCGATCTGTCGGCATGCAGCGCGGAATTCTCCAATCGCCCTGACTTTTGACCTCTGCCCTTTTTGGCAGTGCTCACAAGAGAAGATGAAGTGCCCGAGCCTCTCTCTTCCCCAACACAAAAAATCCCCTGTTCTAGCAGCCCTCCCACACATGATCGAGCACACACACACACACACACAGAAACACAGCAGACACACACACTCACACACACACGCACACAATGATTCCCATTTGGGACGTCTTGAGGCCAAACACTCTCTTCGGTACCCGTGAGGCACATGATCAAAACAATTCTTGATACGTAGGTAGCAGATATGTGTGTGTTTGGGTGTGTATGTATGTGTGTGTGTGAGTGTGTGTGTGTGTGTGTGTGTGTGAGACCCAGAGAGGAACTTTGACTTTTTAAATCTGTTCATTCACACAGCAAAGAGACAAACAGAGCTGTTAAAGCTTTGAGGGTTTGAGCGAGGAGACGACACAACAGCCACAGCTTGTTATTATTTCAATCATCATCATCATCGTCATCATCATCATCATCATCGTCGTCGCCGTTGTCGTCTTCGTCACAGTCTTCTTCATTGTCCTCATCGTCAGGGTGCAGAGACTGAAGAAGGAGACAAAGAGTCAGATTGTAGCAGCCATGTGTTTCTGTCATTTGCCCTCTGACTCTGTGTTTATGTGGTGTCAGTGTGTGTTGTGTGTGTTCTGTGTGTGTGTGTGTGTGTGTGTCTGTAAATAACATCTCTTGTGTGTTTGGAGTCTCACCTGCTTCAAAATCATCATCTGAAAGATCAGTACAAAGTAATGCAAACTGTTCATACTGAGGACTGTGGTTTATCAGGGCTTTTTTTAGTTTAAAATATGCGATATGTGACATTTTAGCTCCAAAAAGTTACAAATAATAGACTTTAATAATAAAAAAAAGACTTTATTTGTATAGTTCATATAAAAAAAATGCAGCCCAAATTTCTTAACAACGAAGAAAAATATCACCTTTTTTCGACTAACTTCAGTTGAATTTTTTTAATCTCATTATTAATCTCCACTTTAATTGAACTTGTAGCAGAAATCTTGGAGACAGTTAAAACCTGGACATGCTGTAATCAAACTAGTTCATGCATTTCTGAAGGTAAACATGCCTGTTTATCTTTAAAAGTGACCAAAAAGCCAACATCTTAATAAACAGTCAATGAATAGTACAAATGGGGATAATGACAGCCTTCACTCACAGACATTCATGGTGTTACAGTCTAATAACGACACACTGAAGTGTTACAGTCTAATAACGACACACTGAAGTGTTACAGTCTAATATCGACACACTGAAGTGTTACAGTCTTACACACCTTTCTCAACTCCTCACATCTGGATAATAACTGTAATGTTACAAAGTTCCCCATACTAGAGAAGAAGGTTTCAAAAGCTGTTTTTCAATCCATTAAGCTCTTTGTTTGAGATCTGTTTCAAAACCTGGACGGATAAAAATCAAACCCATCTGCATGATTCTGTACTGCCGGAGGTAAAGAATAGATAAAAGAGGTTTTTTTTATTTGAATGAAATTACCAAAATGACCTAAAATGACCTGCATGAAGCTCCACTGTGAAAAAAAACAAACAAAGCAACTACAGTCACATCAAAACAAGTGACGTTGGCAGAGATCAGTTTTTAGGAGGCTCCAGTGTTTTATGAGGCATGTGTCAGAGGAAAAAATCAGCATTTCTTCGCTCAGTTGACAAAAATTTTACTGAATTATCATTTTCAAAACAATCTTAAGATGTTAAGTCTTTTTCAACTCCTCAGCTCATCAGACTGCACATGAAATTAGACCGAAATCAGCTGTTATATTGAAATTATTCAGATATTACAAAGCTTTTTATGTGCCTCTGTGTGATATATATATATATGTACAGTATGCCGGGTGTTAGAGTTTCCTATATGTCTGACCTTGTATCCCAAAATGCGTCTTTAAAATCCCTGGAAAAAAAAAAAAAGAGAAACTCTCTCTCTCTCTCTCTCTCCTCCAACCATCTGACCGCTGCCATTTGTGCATTGTGTGTGTCCGGCATGACTGCTCTCGTCATTTTCCCCTTTGATTGGCCTTCGCACAATGTAATCAGTGTTGCAGCTGTCTGAAAAGGCCTCTTGTGCAGCATCTGAGCAATGCCGATCACCCCGATGCGTCCACAACTTTGCTTTTAGTCCCATTCAGCTCCATGACAAACGGCAAACTGTCTGGTGAGCATGTGTCAAGCCACTTGATTTACTTCTTTGTTTGACTGCACTGGCGCTTTTCTCGCTGAATGTCGCCTCCGTCCTGTATGGCCTCACTGTATTGGTAAAAAATTGCCATGGCCGTAAGCTTGAAATTCTAATGTACAGACAGACTGAAAGAATCGACCCACTGTAATGTGTGAGTCATTTGATGTAGTTTCAGCGCACAAAAGACGAATTTATTCCCTAAAACTTGCTGTTTTTTTGAACGTGGATTAAATGACTGACCGGATAATCAATCAAAACATCTTTGAGTCTAACTGCGAAAATCCAGTAAGCTCTTAAATTCTCATTTAAAACAAACAAATATTCTGCTTGTGGACGTGAGAGCTCCATGTGAGCGTGTCTCGGGGAAGCGCCATGTGGTTTGAGTCATATTGTTAGCGAGCGATGTGCTTCTAACTGGGTATAACTCGGTGTGCAGGACCTCTAAACTGTGGCCAATCCATTAAGACAAAGCTCTCTTGATCCCTGTCTTTAAATCCTCCACCATGGCTGATTAAATGTAGCCGATTTTCACGCCTGTGTTGTGGAGCGCCGTGAGGCCTGAATGGCTCCTCACAGCGCGACCACAGTGTGCTGTCACTCCAACGAGCCCGAGGAGCCCGGAGAGGGTGACCAGCAGGCCGGTTCGAGCTCACCGGCGGGAGAGTTTGTGTTTTAAGATCCTAGTTAGACCTTAAATCTTCAGTCCAGACGTACCTAAACTTTATATGTGTGTGATACAGAGTGTGTGTCACCTGCTTTTCCTCTCAGGAACAATTAAAAGACATTTCGAGGAGTCAAAACCCTCCTGTGAGGCTCATTGTGTGGCCATGTCGGTCAGTTGATCCACCATTTTGGCTCAGAAAAGCTTGACCTGAAGCGTGACGCTGCCGCTCCGTGCACTTTATCAAATGATGGTCAGCAAACCAACACACAAACAAGACAATAAATTACATCCTTGCTGAACTGAAGTAACATTAAGCTAATTTAAATGGTTAATCACAACATTACACGCAAACTCAAAATCTGTACAAATGCACAAATACATTAAACAAAACCTTAACTGAAGCTAATGCTAATAACAAGCTTCACATTCGGCATTATAACTCATTTATCTGTATCATTTTTTCAATCATCACTCATGAAATCTGCATGTTTCTTTATTGTTTATCGTTCAGTTTACTGAAATTTCATATTTGAGGCCTTCAAACAAAATTAGATATCTGAAGACACACCTGAAGCCCAGAAACTGACACTTAATGACTTCATTTTTCCAAAGCAACATCGTCAGGTCAAACTTTTATTTTTTCTTTATATTAAGACAAAACTCCTGCTGACATTTCCATCATCTTCAGCTTTATTTAGCATCAAGTTCTTATCAGCTAAAGTCTGCAAGCTGCACTCCAAACCTGGTGAACATTAGCATATTTATTTTCGCTGTCAGCATGTTAGCGTGCTGATGTTAGCATTTAGCTTGAAGCAGCTTGGCTGTGGACTCATTAAATTATAACTTTGCTTTTTTTATGGACCTCTTTCAGGACGAACTGCTGCAGGAAAAAAAAGTCACAATTCTGTTTTTTGTTGAATGTTGTTTGATGTTGTTCACTTGTGCTTTTTGTTAATTCACAGGCATTAAAACTTGTGATTAATCCTTCACAGCAGAGAGCAGATGAGGTATAAAACATTAGAGATATATAAACTTTTTTTTATTACACTAATGTTTAGTTCACAGGCATCTTTGGTCTTTAAATGTGGTTTAAATGACTGAATTTACATGTGCTCATGTCAGCTTTTTGCAGAAACATCATGTTTTAAAGGAACCTTGTTCAGTTCTAAAGGTAATTTCCCAGAACTGAGTTTCTAATCAAGTTTATAGGTTAAAAAAAAAGACTTTAAAAATCAAAGATCAAAGGAATGTTGGTTTTTTCACACCAAAACTCATAACTTTTTGATTCAGAGTCTCTCATATTTTTTTTTACTGGTGTTTTGATTAAAGTATTGTTGAGAAATCTGATGTTTTTCGAGAATGTCACCGACTTTTTTCTAACGTTCCCATAATGCACCGAGCCTTTTCACCTCCTCGATCTTTGTTTCATAAGCCGTTTCAAAGGCAAATAACCCAATTACAGCCAAATCCAGTAAATTCCTGCCCCCAGATCAGTCCAAACAAAGCATTACTTATGCATCACTTGACTCCCAATACGTGACCCTTCGGACAACAAACTGCCCTCTCCTCCTCCTCCCCCCACCTCCTCCTCTCCCCTCCTCCTCCAAAAGGGTGTTAAGACCTGTCCTAACTCTCTCAAGGGAATGCTGGGAAAGGAAGGCCTCCACATCTGTCCAAACCCTCAGGGAAAAGAGACAGAAGGAACGAGACGGAGGGAGAAACATTCCTTCATCCAGGAGAAAGAAAGAAAGGAAAGACAGAAAGAAAGAGAGAAAGAAAGAAACAGGTGATGAATAAAATGCAGATGCAGAGAGACAGACAGAAAATGAGTCACTGAAGGAGGGAGAGATTTTTGTGAATGAGAGATGGATCTTGTCTCCTTATGAAGCCATCCATCACTCCTTCAATAGCCCAGTGGGCAGAGGGAGGGAGGCCGGCACCCCCAGGTCCTCCTTCAAAAGGCCAGGAGGAGAGGAGGGGAGGAGGAGAGGAGGGGAGGAGGAGAGGAGGGGAGGAGAGGAGGACGGCTGCAATGTGCTGCTGGAGCTGTGATCTTTACCTCCCTCCCTCCTGTGAAGTCAGCAGGGAAAGTGATTAGGCCTGCCTCTCTCCTCCTCCTCCTCCTCCTCCTCCGCCTTCCCTCCATTTTTCCCTCTAATGCAGGTTGTAACAGTTTGAGTCTCTCACTGAGGCCTGTTGCTGCTGATTTCTTCGCCTCGCTGATTCAGACTTCATTTCCCAAAACACAGCTGAAACACCTGCAAAACACAGTTAGACAAACTCCTCCCCCTTTTCATGTCACATGCTTTTCTTGTCACGTTACAACCCAAAAATTAAGTTTGAATGTATTAAAAATGTCGCCTAAAGTATTGCATTTTTGGATGTTCTCGTTTCTTTTGTTCTGATACAGAAACTAATTTTAAAAAATTCTTGTTTTTACCACTTGGTTCTTCTTTTTACACTTTTAGCTGGAATCAAAGAGGAACTTACAATCACTGCAATACAAAAAAACAATAATATTTAAAACAGCATGATGTTTGTGTAACTGAAGAAGGAAAACTTGCTCTATGTAAGCAAAAAAAGCAGGAATTTTAAACTATTTCAAAATAATGTTATGTCTGTTTTATCTCAGTTGTGAAAATCTGTTAAAGTCAGTCAGCTTCCCTCCTCTTAAAAACACTCACACTGACTGCAACTCATCCATGTTCATGTGTGCCCTCAATCATATTTTTAATAGACATAAACTTGCAAAATTTGTGAGTATTTATGTGGTTAATGTTCTAATTTCATTAATTGAATGAAATATCCAGTTCAAGACGGAATTAGACTGAAGCTACAAAACCTAGTTTGGTTTTATTAGTTGCCACAACTCAATATAATGCAGCCCAGCACAACTTAGTTATAAAATATGTTATTTAATTAACAACCCTGTTTCAATTTTGACAACAAAAGCAAAAAAAACCCTGAAGATCAGGTTTCTTTATTGCAGAACAGTTTCGTTGGATCCCATTAGATTGTACAGGTGAACCTCACAAAGTGGAGACTAATTTTTTCATTCAAAAACACACAATTAAAAGGATGAAAGAAAAAGTGGATGATGATGTGCATAATGATAAATCTCAATGTTTTTTTTATATATAAATATACACACACAAAAAAATCTCAAATGGAGTAGATACCTTGACGAATAAAGACTTCGTAGAACACCTGAATAATCCCTCAAAGCTTTAATTTAAGGCCAGATTCAAATGAAGTTGACAAAAACTGAATAAATTAATAACAAAACTGACCAAAAAAACCCTTAAAAATAAAAAATAAAAAATTTCTCTTCACTTTTCAGTGCTTCACTTCCATATTTTGAAACAATCTAACTTGCCACATCTCCATCAGTGTGAGCAGCGTGGATACAAAAATGAGATGTAAACACACACTTTCACACTGGGGTGTGACAAGTGTGAGATGTTGTTGACCCCTGTCTGTCCCCTCTCGTTCTGTTAAGGTCCCTTAACGTTAAGGTCACAACCTAGCAGTTTTATTGGCACTCTAAAGTCATCAGTGCGTCGGGATTGGATGAAAGCCCTCTAATGGAGTCAGTAATTGGTCCAGTTTATCAGTTTATTAGCTGCTCTGGCTGTGGGAACAGCTTTGACGTTAAGAGCAAAGTATACATCATTAGTAAAGAGCTGGTCCTTTTGGTCCAAACAGAAGGAGCAAGACTTCATGTTGTGCAAGAAAAATATTTAAAAGGAATATTTTTTAGTTTCTTTTAAGAAAAAGCAAAAAAAAAAATATGGATTTGAGATGTTCCAAGTGTTTGATTTCTAAAAAAAAGAGTAAAGGTTTTGTTGTCTTATGCATCTTAATTTAAGTCTGTGGAGATTCAGGATCCATTTAAAACAGTCAGAAATCAACTAATTTCACTAAAAAAAGGGTCAAAATATAAAGAGATGAACATTAAAGACCCATATTATTTTTATTTTAAATTATATTCTTCTTAGAAATTCTTACAAAAACAAATAACTATTTGTCACTATTTCTAAACCCAGAAGAGGATCGGCTGCAAATGAAATCACCAACTCAAACTGTCATCTTGATATATTGTGTCCTATTAGTTGTCTGTCGCTGAAAAGGAGTGACAGGCCGTCAAAGAGTCCGTGCACGACCTGCAGTAAAGACGAAAGCTCCGGTCTTTGGTCTTTTCACTTCGGTTCCCCATTATCTGTGTGACCTGTCCCCCTTAAAACACTCCGGACGAGTGAAAGGTCCCGACTCGGCTCTGAGCTCTGTGGCATTAGATGTCGACCTCTGCTATTCAACCTGCGAGCTCCTGCACTCCGACTGCAGCGGGAGGAAGCACGAACACACACACACACACACACACACACACACACACACACACACACGGAAACCTGCAAAAAAAGATGCATGTGTGCAAGAACAAACTAAAAAACACACCAGATTAGGGATTAAATAATCTCTGGTGTCTGGTTCTTTAGCTGGATGAATCCACTCAGGTTTCTGCAGGAACTTGTTCTGGATGAGCTGTCAACAAAGAAGAGGGGAAACAACTGTATAAAGCCCCCACCCCTCCCAAAAAAGCCCCCCCCCCAACCATCCTTCCTCACCCATGGACTCCTTTCTCCCACTGACCACTGTTCAGAATTG
>JAPZDV010000025.1:4707703-4727205 GCA_029814665.1 Acanthurus lineatus | reverse complement strand
GTTATTTAACACTTTTTTCTTTGCTACATAATTCCATATATCTTGCTTCATATATTTGATATTGCGTTCGTATCATGGCAGTGCATTTAGTGTCTCTCTTTTAACGAGAGCCAACACTGGATCCTAAGTATTCAAGCTAAACTTTAGCTAGCTACATCTCTGGCTAACTGTTTGCTAGCATTAGCTTTCGGAGTACATATCGTGCTATGTTTATGAGCAATAAGGATATTTAACAGTATATCTCATGCAAAGGTTAATGTTGTCGTCTGTGTTTAGTAATTTACATCAATAATAAGTGGCGAAGGTAACATTTTAGTTTATTTTGCTTGCTAGCTACTCACCTTGCAACTGAAGTCAGCGGCGTCTCTTTCACAGTTACGCAAAACCGGAAGTGCTAACATGAAATGTGGGTAGTGTAGTTTTTTTTGAAGTTTTATATTTCTGTAACAGAATTCATGACAGCTACAGGATTTTCATCAATTATAGTGAATCTGATGAATGTAAAATAATATTACAGACAGAAAAAATGACAAAAAAATGACTTTTCATATTTTTCAACTTGTTTATTCTTCATGGTTCTTTGTTATCCATTGTGATTCCAAAGGGTCAATTGCACGTCTGAGCGCAAACCCAATCAAAAATCAACAATGAGAAAATATAAGAAAAAATCTCACACACCTTTTAAAACAGAACTGATGTAGTCACATTTAGGCTAACTATGATTCATAACCGGTATTTAACATTGATGTATTTACTTATATTTCATTCTCATTTACAAAATACACAAAATCAAAGACAACATACATCATTGTTCATTTACACTTCTCTTTTTTTTTTATAACTTTTTTTTTTCTATTCATGGTTTCCACAAACAGTTTCTATACTTACAATCAACTACAGTTTCTACAGCACGGTACAATGACAAAGGTGATAATTTCTTTGTTACATTTAATTTATGGCAATGCAATCTTATTGACAAAAGCTTCAAGACATAGGGTTGTTTGAGAGAGTACACACGAATGTTAGCTGTTGAGTCCTGTGTCATTGTTAAGCCAACACTCAGCATTTTTAGTGGACAAGGCCAGCATATAGTAATGTGCTCCGATTCCCAGTAGCTTCAAAGAAGAGAACGAGAGACAAATACCCTAACACTTATTGCTTTGTTAACTTTTTGCACTCACGATTGACTGTTGCTCAGGCAACAAGTTAATTATACAAAAAACCCTGTAACATAAGCTAAGATATGTATCTACGAGAGACAATTTCGACTTGGACGGAGCCTGAACTGGGTCACTGAGACAGTTTAGCGCTTTAACAGCATTCCATGTTGAACAAATACAACAGTTATCTTGACATCGTTGTTCTTAATTTCAGTGGTGATACAGGACAACATACAGAGAATAGGACCGCTGACGCTCAGCTTTTTATATCTGTACAGTTAATGTGCATTTATATACTATCAATGTGCTTTTTAAGAGAGGATACGGGCGAATTTTAGCTTTCTGACTTACTGGCCATTAAGGCTTCTGAAGCCATAATTTCTCGCGACATTAAAAAACAAGAGCACCTGGACTGTTTAAAAGCAGTTTCTCAGATGAGTTGTGAAAAGTCTTCATTGACACAATAAGTCCAGTTGCTCTTGTTTGACATGATCGATGGCTGAAAACCTACAAAGACTGATTGCAAATTTTCCAGGGGGTCAAAAGGTTTGAAGAACTATCATATTAGTTATATTATAAGTACTTTTTTATTTACATATATTCATATCTATAACAGAGAATCGATGGTGTAATGTGTAAACTCAGGCCATACAAAATATTTGGCAATAATTAATCAAAGATGGCACACTCATAGATAAATGGGTCAGACGTCAAATTTGGAGTTGGATCTGGTTTTTTTTTTTTTTTTGAGATGGACGGAGTGAAATGTGAGGGGCAGGTCATCAAAGCTCAAAAGAACCTATGTTCACAATTGCACTCGTGTTCACAATCTTGTCATTTGGTAGGTTTTGGTCTTTGTGCTCTTGCGAAAAAAACGTTCACCTCGGTCTTCGTTAAATCTCAGCAAGGCTGCGTCAGAGTGTGTCTTGAAGAAGCTCAAGGCATTCACGCTTGTGCATGTACGACGGTGTACATTTAGTGCAATGGGTTGTCTATTTATTCAACTGTCTTTGAGTCTAAGTACGTATGGCTGCTATCCTACAAAATGGCAGTTTGGACGAATATTTTTTTTTTTTATTATTTGTTAATCTGACACTTTAATGATTGTTTTGCTTTTATTATGCAATTGTGAACATATCACCCTTGTTCTTCTAGATCAGGGGAATGTGGCAATTATTTTTTCGCCGACACTCTGTGCTGTTACCAATGTGAGATATATGACAATCAGCCCTTGGCAGTGTGTTCTCTACGGTGAATCTCATGTTATATCGAGCTACATTTGTATAATAAAGCACAAGTAAACACAAGGTCCTAGTACACCTCAGATCCAATCTCTCATCAGCAGAAGAATCCTTTTTTTTTTTTTTATAAACTGCGATCAAACCTCATTGTTCAACAAGTCATGTGCCTCCAGGTCATACACATCCAAAGGTAGGAAACATTTAAAACAGAAGAACTCTGCCATTTCCAGTTTGGATGCAGAGTTTTTCAGCAACTTTAATATGAACTCCACTGACATTAAACGCTTTCAGGGCAAAAAAACAAACCAAAAAAAAAATCCTCAAACTATATTCAGCTACCCAACAACCTTTCACATAAACAGAACAGTGTTTGCCAAATGTGACATGGTAAAAAAAAGAAAAATAATCTCAATATTGCACAGAGGTTCAATATTGCACGAAGAAGCACGCTCACATTAGGCTAATATAAACATTCAGATCACACAAATAATTCGATTATAGTTTATCCGTCACACACTTAACACAGTTTGTGTCTGCATTAAAACCATCAAAACTAAAAGTGGAGACTTTTTATTTTAATTTTAGATTTTTACCTTTTTGATTACCTGCTTTTCTTCCACATATAATGGCGTAATTTGAGTTAATAAAGGGAATTTTTGGGACTATCCTGTGGAGCATGCTCTGTAAAGAGTGTGGAAAGGTTCATCGACCTTCGTCGTATCACTGCGACCAACAGCAGAATAAAAGCGCCGCCTTTCTGCAGGTAGTAAATGTTAAAAATGTTGCAGAGACTTAAGCGAGATTAATCGACAGGCGAATGCAACTTGTCCTGTTGAAAATGCTGTTCACATGTTGTACTCTCAGTTTTCATAAATGTACATACATACTTTGTAACATGCATAACACCCCTCCGAAACATATTTTTATAAGAAGACAAACACACTGAAAGTCTGGAAGGAGAAGTACTTAAAAAAAAGGCATTTCTTACAAAGGGATACCACAGTATGATTGAAAAAGTCGTGATTGAGTGTGACATTTCCAAACATTTTCATCGAGTCAAGGAAGTGTCGGGGACATTCGCACTGGCAAATGGTTGTGCTTAACGTGTGCATTTTTAACAAACAGCATCGTCTCTGAGACAAAATGGGATTCATGACAGCAAAAAAAAATGCTTACTTGGCATGAGAGATGGGATTTGACTGTTCGTGTGTGAACAGAAACCATGTTTTTAAAGGGAGAAGGGGCTCGATTGATCTCCGTATCACATTCTGACAACAACGAAAGCAAAACCTGGAATGTTCTATAATCTATAATCTATAAAATGGCAGTTAGTCTGTACACCAACACAAAAGACCTTCGTAGGAGATAAAGAACGTGATCAGGTCTTTGTTTTGAGAGGAAGCCAAAAGGTTTTATGTCTCGGGGTTTTTTTTTTTTTACCTGCAAAGTCAAAAATGCTTCAACTCAAGGCATAAAAATGTTGCATTTTTGATTCAATGCACGACGATGGCGACGCGCTCGAGACTCGACGGGTGGATCTGCTCAGAAAAAAAAAAAATGGACGTGACTACAGAGAACTCTGCAACGATGGCTAGCGGTCATTTCTATGAGTCTATGTCTGCATGGCTCATTTTCAAGAGCCCCCGCCCCCTGACCTCCAACCCTGGGTGTGTGCACCTGCTGAGGGGGGGAGGCGGGCATGTTTAAATTCTTCAATATATTCCAGGGGAATTAAATATTAAATATTGTGCTCTCATAAATCATTTTAAATATAAGTTTTGTCTCATGTTTCTGCACCAATTCTGAGCAATCATCAACAATTTGTCTCTTTAGGTTTATAAATGTTTGTCACAGCGTCACTATTCGTGATAACATGGAGGGGAATCTACGAAATAATCACCAATCCCAAATATATTTACAGCAAATTTGTGTCGCTCTTCTGTGTTGTCATTATGTGCTCAAACTTTACTCTATTACTATGAGGGAGGGGTTAGAGGGTAGGATTCGGAGGGCTCTTGAGCTGTTCATTCACAGTGTGGCGAAAACTCTTCTGCCCCCGCGCCCCCCCCACCCCCAAAGAAAAGCTGCTGCGCCACACTATTGCAGCACCTGACCCCGCGTCTCTGGTAGTTTGAGGGCCAGAAAACTGCCCGCTGCCAGCGCCCCCGAGGCAAAGAGGATGGGCACGGCCTTGGTGATGCCGACGAACGAGGTGAAGATGCTTATTCCTAAAACGGCCGCCAGTTTACAGAGAGCGTTGAGGAAGCCAAACGCCGTGGTTCTGAGGAGAGAAGACGAGACAGAAAAAGAAGAACAGATTCAGGGTCAGAGTCAGTCAACCAAAGAAGAAGCAATTAAAAAACAATGTGTTTCCTAAAACAGCCTCGTATTCCTGTGATGAATCATTATGTCAAGTCTCAGACCGTCATCTAAAGGCTGCAGGGGCTTCATATAACCACAAGGGGGAGCTACATATTACAAAATGACAACTCACAAGCTGTTCTCACGCTGAATACAAAATTTAACACAAAAGATAAACGTTTTTCTTCAGTAAAATGTTTATGTTTCACTTGAAAAGCTATTATCTATTTTATATTATGTTGCATTTACATACTCAGCTGTTACGTGGGACAAAATGAAATAAGAATAAAATACACTATGAAAGCAATTAGGTGGCAACAAGACAGTTAGAGGCCTCACATCACATGCACTACCAATGATTTCACCCCACAATGTCATCCATCCCTGCAAGCCGACCAATCACTGTGGAGCAGCTCTCATGACATCACTCAGCGCGCCATTCAGCACCGCCGACCACGTCTTCACATTGTCAGGGAGATTTGAGGGCGAGCCCGAATCGCCTACCTCTTGTCGGAGGGGTAGAGCTCGACGGTCAGCACATCCAGGGCGTTCCAGGAGGCGATGCTGATCCCCCCGAACAGGCAGAGCAGAGCGATCATGGCTGACTCGCTGTTGCCGAAGGACAGGAAGAAACAGCTGATGCAAGAAATCACGCTGGAGCCCGCTGGAGAGAGACGAGAGAGGTGGAGGGGAGGAGTGACGTATGATGAAAGGAAGGAAATCCTGCATGTGTCAACTGGAAAAAATTAGCATTAGCCCCTCTGTAAAAAAAACTGTAACGCAATGAGACGAGACAGCGTGTGCCAGAAAAATGTGACAAACAACCGGAGCGCCGTCCAAACCAGTTGGCTGTTTTCAGGCAAAACAACACAATGTGGACAGAATCAAATCATATTTGGGACTTGAATCATTACAATATAATATAATACACATGCAGCAGGTTCAATGACAAACACTGACTGTACATATTCAATGTTATTGACAAATCAAGGCTGTTTAATAGAAATCTAATCTTGCATTTAGGTCTTTTCTTTCCGTCCTTGATGATCGTAATAACCTCCACAGTTTGTGATTACATCAGCCTCCACTCTGTCACCTCTGGGTGTCATTTTTCACTCTGCAAACAGATTTGTTGGTGCACTTTTTATACTGAAAGTATTTGACTCAGGGCCAGAAGAGAGAATCGCTGGCTTTTGTTTCTTAATAAAGTTCCTCTAAATAGATTTTTCCGTTTTTATGAAACATCCAGTTTCATGAGGAGATCTGGAATTCATCAAACTTGCTCTGCAGATCGACTTCAATAAAATTTATGAAATTCATACTTTCAACTCTTTAAGGGAGCTACCAAGCACAGAAAAACAGCTTGAATACAGATATTTTAAACCATATTTTCCATCTTGATCTGTTCTTTTTTTGGTAAATTCTGTTTAATGCCGCAGACTTGTTGGGCGGTAAAAGTTTCATCCTGCAGTTCAGAAGCAAAGCAAACACAGAGCTCAGGTTTGGTAATGCAGGTGAGAGTGTTATTTACTATATTTTAACCCCTGTTTTTGTTTTAACCCCTGCGTACGTGTTACCTAGCATCCTCAACCGTCCGATCTTGTCCATGAGCAGCGCCGACACGATGTTGCCCGGCAACACGGCCAAGGTGCCCAGGAAGCTGACGAAGTAGACCATGTAGGCGTTGTTCTCGTCGCTGACGTCGCTGAGCAGGCAGCCCTCTTTGTTGTGCAGGAACGTGCTGTTGATGAGTCTGCAGTTTACCAGCCTGTACTTGAAGAGATCTGTGGGGAGGGATGGGGTAGGTACAAGACAGGAAACAGGAAGTGAGCGGCGTTAGAGGTGAGGACTCGTACAGTAAGTGCCTCTTGACAGGATGGAGGAGGGTGGTGGATGCAGACGATGGTGATCAGTCTTCATCAATGTTGCATGAGGCCCCTTTTTGCAGCTTTTAACTAAAACCTCAACCATTAAAGGTTTTTAATGTGAAACACCTGCAGAAACGTTGATATCCAACACTTAAACATTTAACGCAGCGTCGGCGCTCGAAGTCGGTCTGAGCTGCTGGTGGTTCGACTGCAGGTTATTCATGGGGCAAATGTTCTGATGGGTAAACTGGGGCGATAAAGTCCGAGTTCAGATCTGATGAGACGACCAGCAGCTTTGCTGAACCAAGAAACAACAACTGGACCCACAAATATATTATAATAAATAACATCTTTCTGATAAACTCACTTTATTCTCAGCTAAGAAGCAAACAGGTGATCATTTTGGTCTGATAGGATGCATCTTTTACCCCACAGATGTTTAATCCTATAGATCTTTTTTCTAATATGAACTTAAAGTTTAATGTAACTTGCCAAGAGTCATTATATTGCAGCAGAAGTAAATGTGAACGCCATCTTGCAGTTATGAACAGCAGAAGTGGATAAACTGTGAAGAAAAAATCCTTAAAGCTTCAGCTTCAGCACACAGAGACAAACACGATGTCACACCTGTGAAGCCAAACTGTGTTTCCATAACGCCGTGTTAATAATAAGGACGACTGCGGCACCTTAAAGACAGCTTTAAGTTCCCAACAGAGAGCCCGAAGAAAGATTAAGAATTAATAAGCAAACAAGTTTCATAATCCCGTTCTAATGAGAAAGTCCTGCCGCTGCTGATAACAGCTGTGAGCGATCACATGACGTGTGTCGAGACGGCAAACAACAAACAAAGGGAGCAGAAGGTCTGGTTGATGCGTCTGTGTGTGTGTGTGTGTGTGTGTGTGTGTGGACACAGCTGCTGAAACCACAATGAACGGCTTTTCCTTCTCTAAAAACATGCAGAGATACAGTTCCCGTCGGCTTTCTGTACGTGACATCTCTGGTGTCGTTTCAGAGGAGAGGAAAAAACCGGTCCAACAGTTGGAGGTGAGAGACGGCGCTGCAATTTTTAAAAGCCGCAATAATGGAGGATTGAGGCAGGGTTGCTAGGAGACATTGCAGTATTTGGTGAAGTGCCAGTCAGTCAGAGGAGTCAGCAGAGAGGAGAGGAGAAAGAAACGGAGGCATTTAGACGAGCTGCTGGAGCTGACTCTGCTGCTCTTTTATGCATCAGGATGAGAAAATGAGATTCGTCCACCGAAACTGAAGATCATGTGACACAAAACGATACCAAGTGCTGTTGTGTTGATGATAAATTATACGAGTTATACACCAGTAACTATCGATTTATTGCTCTTTACAATAAAAAACATACTAGAAACAAATAGGACAATCCAGAATCGAAGATGTTATCAGAAAAAACAACGCAAATAATTACAGCGAATACCATCAATTTGAAAAAAAGCCAAATGATAAAAGTGAAAATGTTTGAAGAAAAACACTGAGTTTGTGTGTCTGAAGTCTCCTGACGGGAAGTTTCTCAGCTAAGAGGCCTGGACAAGAACAGTCTGGTAACCTTTGAACTTTTGAATAATTAGCACAATTTACGAGGATCTCAAGCAGCAATCAGGCTCACAGGGAGTTAGTGGATCACTGATGTAGGTAGAAACCAGACTGTACAAGGCTTTAAAAACAGGCAGTAAAATCTTTAATATGAAGTTTTACACTCACAGGTAAACAGTGAAAGTCAGGTAAGATTAATGTCACGTGGTTGCTTCTCTTAGTGTCGCCTGGCTGCATCTTTGCAACAGTTTGGTTGAAAAGATGAAAAACTGTAAATGATTCTTTTTAAATCTGCAAAGAAAGAAAAGTCCTGATCCTGGTCTCAGCTGGGCGAAGCAGGACTGCACCACTTCAGTCTGCTGAGCATTAAAGGACATTCTGATCAAACTACGTCACCTGAGTTTAAGGTTTCTTTTCAATCCACAATGAGGATCAGTGAGGCCGTTTACAGGTTATTTATAAGGAACTCTTTAAAAAAAAACAATAAATGGCATTAAAAATATAAAGGCAGAGAGCAGGAGGGAAAGAAAAGCTCACATTTATAGTTCATGCTCCTTAATGGAGGTTTAATGCACGACTTACAACACATTTTGATTTTCAAAATAAAGTTATTTTTTCATTTTTTTATAGGAAATTACTTTAATTTGTGATAAAAAAAATCAGTGTCAAACACATGTATGTCTTTGGAAAAATCTTTGTCGAAGCCAATACAAACAAACTCAGTGTTTTCTCAAAATATTGCAGATTTTTTTGCTTTCCTAATCCTCTGTCTCTTTTTTCTGATCACTCCAGCACATCCTCCCCTCATTCATGCACCACAGACTCTGCTCATGGTGTTTCTGCAGAGTTAAATGTCGATGGTAAACAGCTTTGCCCACATTTGTGTCTCATTTGTTGGATAAGATAAAGATTTAGAGCTGCAACTCACGTCTGAAGTCCTTCACGTCCCTGCTTCATGTGCTGTAACAGTGTTTATATAAGTTTTTGGTGACATAAAAATGACATAAAGCCACAGTTGTCACCTTTTTATTTACTATTACAAAGTATCGGTGTGTGTTATTTGTGTGTTATGTGTGTTTGTCCTACCTGTGTTGTAGAAGAGGGTGGCGATGAAGGTGCAGTTCTTGAAGAAGGTGTTGCTGGAGGTGATGTCCTCGAAATAACACTCCTCAAAGAGCGAGTCCTCAAACACCATAGATCTCATTTTCAGGTTCATAAATCTGCAAAAAAAAAATTACAGACAAAGACGATGGAAGCAACGAATGTATTTAACATGAAGGCAGAAAATAAAGCCCTTCCTTTCTCACAAAGGTTTGAATCTGTTTGTAAAAAAGCTGTCAGATGTTCAGTTATCACAACACAGTTTGGGTTTTAACATCTCGAGTCACATGCAGAGTTCAGGCCGAACAGCCGAGGTCAAAGGAAACATCACAGAGCAGATTTGTTGAACACGAACGAGTCTGCAGGGGGGGTTTCATTTCATCAAAGCAAAGCTCCGGATAAAACATTCACCGAAGCCTCGTTCATGTTGTCACCAACCACAGAGCATCTACACCTCCTGAATATTCATCTACTACGTGTTAGAGATCAGTAAAATATAAAAAAATGCTAAACATCGACGTGTTAAAAGGTCTCTGAGCGTCACGTAGCTGCTGTGAAAGTGCGTTCGGACGCAGCCGACTCACTTGTCGTTGAAATATTCCCCCTGACGGTGAACCTGGTTTTCCAGGGTGAAGTTAAAGGTGACGTGTTCCACTTTCTCCTTCACGAAGACCTTGGTGCGCGAGGCGTACTCCTGTTTCTGCAGGTACTTGATCATGTCGGGGAACCACACGGTCAGACCGTAGTAACTGGACCAAGAGGAGGAAGAGGAGGAGGAAGAGGAGAGAGAGTGAGACAAATGTGCTGCTAAAAAGGCAAACAGAGGAAAAACTGATGCATCTGTCAAAGAGGAAAACGAGCTGAGTTGCTTTGTGCATAAATATTCCAGAGACACGATCTGTTTTTTTAATATCTTTTGCCTTTGAGCGGTTTCACTGCCAGCCTTATTTATTCCTGCATTATTTTGCACTCAGGACGAAAATGTCAAGTAAAGATGGATGAATGTTATGTTTTTGTTTTGGCAAATACTGATACTTTTAGTGGTGGAAAGTAACTACAGTACATTCACACATGTATCCCAGTAAGGCAGCCACTTTTTGTAGCTAATCACACCTCCAAATGAAGAATAAAAGTGTATTCAGTTTTAAATCATCATCATTTTCAGATTTTTTCTTTTTGGAGTTTACATGTCGACAAATGTGACTCATACTGGAATCACAATCTGCCAAAATAAAAGCAGTGAGATTAATATTTTTCAGCCCTAAGTATTTTTATAATGTGATATTTCTACGTCTTTGTAAAGCTCATCAAACCCTCGGTGCTTTTTCTGACTGCGGCTGATAGATGGGCTGTTGTTTGTTTGACCTGATCTCACCTGAAGGACATGGAGAACCACACAGCCATCATCATGTAGGTGGTGCGTCGGTACTCGGGGGAGAAAACAGTCTGGAAATTACTCCACACCTGAATAAAAACACACACACACACATGAGCACATGGAGAGGAAACAATAAATATACAGAGCAGTCAGATAAAAAGCAAACACACACAGCAGACGTCTCTGAAAACACGTTTTTTTTTTCCCCACCAGCTGCAGGAAACAAACACCACGTTCCAGGAAGAAGTAAACAACCTGAAACATCTTCAGCAGCAAACAGACGAGTTTCTCACCTGGTGGAAAAGTGAGGTGAGTTTTATCCTCCATTTCTCGTGCCAGGCGGCGTTGTCGCCCAGATTCACCAGCTCATCCAACTGCTTCACTGTTTTGATGGTGGTCACCTGGAAACAACAGAGCATTCATGTGTTTCATTTAAAGCATTTTGCAAACCTGTTTCCTTTCATATTTATTGATACATGTCTATTAAATTATGAGCACAGGGCTCTAAAGGTACTGCAAGTAACTTTTTCTTTACTCATTTTTAGCTAGTTAGATTAGTTACGTAGTCTAGATGGGTAATGTGCTCTTTTATGTCATGAATCTTATCAAATATACCAACATATGGATTTAAATTACATCTAAAAGTCACATAAACTCAGCAGACTGCTGTTTATTGTGACTTCAGCTCTGTCTTATTTGTTTACATGCCTGAAGAAAAGCTGAAAACAGCTTCATACATGTGATACCAAACACACAAAGTAAATAATTGCTTATTTATACCCCTTTTTTTTAATTTCCTGCTTGATTTATGAAAAATTGCATGGAAATAATACAGACGCTCAGTGGACTTAATGTTCTTTCTGTATTCATGCCAATTATTCATTTAAAAAAAAAAGTAAATATCTCATTAAATGTGTGCAACAGATTTACAGCAGCAATTTAAACAGACACACAACCTCTGAGACGATAAAAAGGCTCCATGCGACCCAGAAATGATGCAACAAGAGACCTGATCCGCCCCGATGTCTCCCCATTAACACCATTTATTAAAACACGGCCAGTTATGATGATTTTACTCGTTAATGTAGCAGGAGGTTATGGGGTTTTTTTCCCGTCACCGTATTTTATTTAACTATTAACACGAACAGAGCAGCTCGAAGCATTAAGAGATAACAGTAGTTTAAAGAAAATCTGTTTTAACTCTTTAATATGCAAATTTATGCAGCACAGAGCTGAAAAAACTGCTGCACTGTGTTCGCCTGCAGACACACACACACACACACACACACACTGATTATTTCTCTTTCTACAGACAATTAAAAAAAGCACTGAGAGAGAAAAAGCTCTGCAAGGCCGAGAGTCTGTGATCGACTCTGTGATCTACAGATGTGTAAACATCAAATCTTTTCATATTTTTTGCCCGATCACAGCAGAGGTGATGAGATATGAAGTGTGACGTACGGAGAAGACCCTCTCTGGGTAACCTTTGGCCCTCATGTTGGTGTCATGGACCTGCTTCAAGATCATCCACGCCTCATCGTGTTTCCCGTTCTGGAGCAGAAAAACAAAAAAAAAAACATGTTAATGTTTCATTTCAGTCTTCTTACGTCTGGTTTTTAAATGTATTTTATGCCTTTTTGCTGCACTTAAAGGATTCACTGTTGACTTCTGATGCCTGATGTTGATGTGAGAATCAAAGGAAGTGTGTGTGTGTGTGTGTGTGTGTGTGTGTGTGTGTGTGTTAACAGGAGTCTTGAAACATCAAAGTAAAAGTGAATAAAAAACAGGAACAAACAGGTAAATTACTACTGAGGGAAGAAAGTCACCAGATGGAACCGAAAAACATCTAAAAGTGGCTTATTAGCAGGAAATAAAAAGAGATGCTGTAATATGGGGGTGGGATTTATTTTGTCCTGCATAAAATCACCAGCATACTTGACATAATGTGAGCTAGCTGCCATTTAAAAAACATAAAATATGAAGCTTTTAATCATCAAAATGTCTTTCTGTCCAACTTTTCCTGTTAAGTTTTCAGTTTGAATTTTCAAAATACGACATAAAAAGGAATAAAAAGCCTTGTTTCCTACAGTAACTTCCTGTTTAGCTCGCTCAAGGATGCGTGTGTGTTCATTTTTATTCATCTATTCAAAAGAAATACAGCAAAAAAAAAAAGCATAAACAGCACTTTGTCAGCAGCGAAGCATCTCTCGCTGTTTTCAAGGCTGTTTGTGCGTTCAGGAAGTCGACGTGTATTCAAATGAGGCCGGAGCTGACGAGGCTGACCTCCAGGTAGAAGCGGGGGCTCTCGGGCATGGTGGTGAGGGCAGAGATGGCCGCCACGGAGGGGAAGGCACACACCAACACGAAGACACGCCAACTGTGGAACTGGTAGGCTGAGCCCATCTGGAAGCTCCAGCCTGCATGAGGAGGGGGGGGGATAAAGATGGTGTCAAAGACAAGACGAGCTCAGAGCTGCAGGACCTGAACGTGCAGAAGAAACTTCCTGTGATGTTGTGATGCTCCACCTGCATGCATTTCTCTAAAATGCAGTGATTATAAAGTACAATGCAGTGACTTTGCCTCATGTGCTCCATTATGGTTAGCCAGTTGAGTTTATATTAATTTTATTTTCATATTTTCTATTTAACGTTGAGCTAAAATGCAAGTCAAAAATCAGATTAGGTGCTTGACACAAAACAAAATTAATATGACAAGAAGAACATGTGCTACACTGAAACTTTCAGGAATTTTTGAGCTTTATTTGGTCTTTTTAAAAGCATGAAATACTTAAACAACCCTGAAGTTTATCCAGCATCCACCTTTCTGCCTCGTTCTGGTCTCAGTCACCAGATTTTTACTAAAATTTAAGTAAACACTAAAGATACTGATGACTGTTCGCCTCAGACAGTGATTTCCTGACTGAGCGACCCGTTCGCTCTCCTCTCACCGTAGTGGGGGATGATGGCCCAGGCCATGGCCGAGGCGTAGATGCCCCCGATCATCCAGAACATGCAGAGCCAGCTCAGATGCTCTCCTCGCTTCTCCTGAGCCAGGAACTCCGAGTAATAGGAGAAGACGATGGGGATGGAGCCTCCGATGCTGCGGAGCGAAGAGGGAGAGACGGTTAAAAGAAGAGGAGGACAAGGGAGGAGGAAACATGGAGGAGCGAACAGAGGAGCAGAGGGCAAAGATAACTAATTCAAAAAGGAAGCAAAAGGAAACAACTTAGGAAATGTCGACAGAAAAGAGTTGAAAGGAAACAACATAACAAAGGAAAAAAGGAAAGAAAAGCAGGAACAGAGGAAAAAACAATGAATTAAAAGAAAAAGCTTTTAGAAGAAAACAGCAGGGAAGAGTTTGAGATATCAGAGGCCATTTAACAGCCCCCCCCCCCTCCACCGGTTGATCGAGCATGAAGATTTTAAACTTCACTCCTCACTTAAGCCGCCATCATTAGCCGAGCTGACAGCGATCAATAGCTCCGTTTTTTACGGCCTCAGTGATTCGCAGTCAGACGGGAAGCGAACGCATTCAGAGTGTGAGCTCTGCCGTCACACACACACACACACACACACACACAGCAGTGTTATTTACACAATGAGTCGATTCTGGAAAAGTTTAAAGTTCAGCACGCTGCAAACGGCAGCTGGATCAGTGATGAATGAACCACTTTGCACGTTCGAAATGAAACAAAAGGCTCAACAGTTTCAGAGTCTGCAGGTCGTTTTTTAAGCAAAAGAAGTTTGGTTTTCATTTTCATCTCAGAGTCCACGTTAACTGATTACAGTAGATGTAAATTTAAACAGTTTAAGTCATAAAAGTATGTAACTTATTACATTTTTAACTGAGCAACTACAAAAAACAGCAACTGTTCCATTAAATTTCCAATAAATAAAACTATTAAAAACCAAACTTTGAATTAAACTGTGGAGCTAAAAAGACGAGTCAGCAGGATTCATCTTCCAGAGAGAAAAATGATCTTTTTTCCAAATCTTACTGGTGATTAATCTGATAATTGATCAAACACTTCAGTCTGAACCAACTGGTGGTTTGACCAACAATCCCATCTATCAAACTGCACCAGACTCTCATGTTAACGATGCAAACCAGCCAAAAACTGTTTGTTTTCTGGTTTTATTGTTGCTAGAAAACATTATGATTGTAAATATTCTCATGTAATTAAAACTTAATATGTGAATAATAAATAATAGTTTATTTAAAACTGCTGAACCCTGAGTGAAGGTCATTTTTAAATTTCAGACTTTAACAATCAGAGCAAATGCTGCCGTTTCGCAGCAGAGCCACAAATGATTCATCCCAAATAAGAAATGTGACAGTAACTACAATTATTTGTCCTTTAAATCCAACTTTAATCACAACAGGAAATAAAAAACATTTAAAAAGTCCGTTGCAACACTTTCAAAAAAGCTCCCTGAACGCATCGTGTATCTTTTCCACCATGTTTCCTGTCTGTCCTCTGACATGTAGCGTCGCTCTGCCTGTCGACTGAACCCGTGAACCTCGGCGGTCGTGACTGTCTCGTTTCCCAGCTGTGTGTGTGTGTGTGTGTGTGTGCGTGTGCGTGCGTGTGTGTGCGTGTGCGTGCGTGTGTGTGTGTGACTCATCCGTCTGCTTACCCGACGCCAGAGGCCAGGCGGCAGAACAGGAAGGAGACGTAGCCCTGGACGAAGGACGAGAAGAAGGCGAACACGCTGTTGATGGAGAGAGAGATCAGGAGGGTTTGCCGTCGGCCGATCCGATCGGCCAGCCCCCCCCACACGAAGGCCCCCACCATCATTCCCAGGTACACGATCAGACCTGAGGGAGGAGGAGGAGAAGGAAAAAACAAAGAGAAAGGAGAGAGAGAAGAGTTAATGTTCAAAGAAAAAAGAGGAGAGAGGAGGACAGTAACGTCAGGGGAACGTGATGGGAGGGGGATAATGGGGGGGGGGTGGAGACAGAGGACGTGATAATGAGGTTTTATTCATCAGCACACTCATTGATATCACCTCCAGCGCTCACTTTCAGTCCAATTAGATTTTCGGTCCCCAGTAAACGAGCTCATACGGCAGCATTATCGAACCGCCGGAGTATTTTGCATAAAGCAACAAAACAGAAAGCCCGGAGTGATTATCTGAGCCGTACACAGCCCCGGCAGAGGGACGGCGGGGGTCACACCATTACAAGATTACAATAATAATGACCGTTTCAGCGCATAACTCTCATAAAGTGATTCGGTGGAGGGAAACAGAAATAATATGGGATGTTCGGAGACGTTCAGTCCACAAAGAGTTCATTAAAAACACATAACAGGAGCAGAAAGACGCCTCACTGCAGAATGTTTATCTGAGAGACTGAAGAGAGGGGGATTTTTACAGACTGTTTGTTGGAACAGTGAACGCACCACCTTTGTTTAAAGTCGAGCCGGGAAGTGTCATCGTTTTGTTTCCAGTTCTGAGGTTCAGTGAGTGAACTTGCGGGTGAAAAACATCCCAAACGTGAAGCTGCAGTCAGACTGAGGAGTCTTTTAAAAGCAGAAACTGATAAAAGTCGAAGTTATGTGACGGCTTTTATTTCTTCTGCTCTTGTTCTGCCTGCAGCATTTTGTTAAGACATCCACATTAACGCTTAAGGCTTTGCAACTTAAATAGAGAGTAAAAAAGGAACCAATTTGAGGAAAAAAAAGCAAAAACACTAATGACTCATTTCCAGTTTAAAGAAGTAATAAAACATATCTAACTGATAATGAAAAAATACAGGACTGGATCATGTTAACATTCATTCATTCATTCATTTTCCACAGTGTCCACTTGTCCCATTCATATTTACATTGCATTTAAAAGTAGGACTTTTATCAAAGATAACTGCTGATTTCACCACTTTTGCTTTCAAATGACAGAACAATAAAACTCAGTGGTTAACACAAATTTTGTTTACTCCAGTAAAAACTCCAAACATGATATTTTTTAAGCTTTTCGGTGCCTTAAACAAGACTTACTGAGGCCTCAGTTACACCTTTAGTGTTGCAGGATGCATAGTGATGTTGATGTTGGAGTCAGGTGACCTAATTTTAGCTTTTTGTATCTGGTGATTAAATTTACACTTAAAAAAAGAAGTAGTAATCCAAGTTAAAATGTATTAACCCCTTTAACTCCTTGTTGAAGCAGCAGAGCAAAGCTTACAAAAACACATCATTCCTACATCCCTCTGTTTGAATCAAAGATAATTCCTAAAATCTTAGAGCTTCAGCATTAAACTCTTCTGCGTTGAACGTTTCTCCAGGATCTTATCGATGAAAGCAGCAGAGATTGAATATAATTGGAGAAGTCTGCGTGCGTCTTAGTGCATCAGGAAGTGGCTGCGAGCTGACAGACTGACAGCAGCAGCGAACATCAGAGCTGACGACGCAGTCTGGAGACTGAAGGTGTTAACATGACTCACATCCACATGCATTTATCGCAGCCTGCTCCGTCTCCTGCTGCCTCTGCAGCGGTGCTGACCAAGCTCACACACTCACACACACACACTCACACACACACTTGCAATTGCTGCCGTATTGACGTCCTGTCAGCACGCAGCCTGAACCTTCAGCGACACAAGTTATTGGAGAAATCACTGTGGATGAATCAGGAGGCCGGCGTTCTGTCTGCTCCTGACATCTGTGTTTAAATGTCATTCACAGCTTTTTCTCTCTCTGTAACACTAATAAACACACATCTATGCTTTCTATCTTTTTATGTTAAGAGCAAACTAAACACTGTGAGTCCAGTAAAAAGACATATTACACCACTGAACTCTGCAGCTTTTTTCAAATCTCCACAGATAATAAACTCGGTTCAAAGCAGATCAGACGGTTACAGGTTTAACAGACTGAAGGTCAACGGTGTTTTCTGCAAATGACAGAAAAATCAGCTGTGGCTTTAAAATGCTAAATGGTGTTAATAACCCAGCTGGAAGAGCCAGACATCATGAGGTCAATAACCTTCCCTCATGATTTACATCCATGGTTTTATAAAGATGATCCGTCCGTCTGAACGAGCCACGAGCTGCGATGCTCAAGTTCATCACACACTTAGTTTTTATTAGAAACACAGAGGGAGGAAGAGCCGAGTTTAGCACTGAAGATGGATGTTATTGACTTGGAATCCTGTAAAGAAGGGAGTCCCTGTCTTTTAGATGAAAAAAGCCTTTAAAAACATAATGTAAGTGTGTGTGTGACTCCTTCGTTTCCTCTGTTTTTCTGTGCAAACGCTGCAGCGCTGAATTCGGGAGGAAGGTGACTTTTACTCGGGTGTTTAATTGATTGCAGGGAATTTTTTGTGAGCGTATGTTGGCACGTTTCCATGATACACAGAGTGTGCAAGATGTGTGTGTGTGTGAGTGTGTGTGTGTGTGTGTGTGTGTGTTTTTCATAGAAAGTGAGTGTGCAGTCCCAAATCTGCATGTGTGACGTCCTGTGA
Organism: Acanthurus lineatus; assembly: GCA_029814665.1. NCBI lineage: Eukaryota > Metazoa > Chordata > Actinopteri > Acanthuriformes > Acanthuridae > Acanthurus > Acanthurus lineatus. The sequence continues at coordinate 4,709,076 of JAPZDV010000025.1, read as the reverse complement.
GCACGTTTGCATTAATGTTCCCCTTTAAATCATATAATATAAATGTGAACTACTTCATGCATGAGTGGGTGGAGTGTGTGTGTGTGTGTGTGTGTGTGTGTGTGTGTGTGTGTGAAAGACAGCTCTGAGCTGCTTCTCCTGACGTTTCAGCTCACAGCAGCAGCAGCAGCATCGAGCCAGTGATGATGACTCTGCTCAGCAGCCGTCGCCGCAATGCAGCAGCGTCAAGATGGACAGACGGACAGACAGAAAGACGACCACAGTGACACACACACACACGCACACACACACACACACACACAGGTGTCTCTTCTCAGGCCTGACTTCCTCTGACCTGTCAGCCTGCTCAGCTCTGGATCACCATCTCTCCCTCTGTCGTCACATCCGGACGCTGCATGTTTTGCCTCTGAGGCTGAAACTGATCATCAGCTGCATTTAACTCAAATATGAAACAAAACCTGAGCGTCTCATTCATCAGAGAGGCAAAACAATTGATCAGGAGTCACTTAAGCGCACAGCCTGAAAGGCCAGTCTTGCTGTCGTTGATACATGAAGACAAAGCACTCTGTGACTGTGCAGTTTGGGTAATAAATAACAGCAATTAGGGCCGTTAAAGGAGCAGAAAGTGATGAGTTTATCTCTCAGCTGCAGCGGCTTGGCAGGATGTTATGAAGCTTATCTCACAGGGAAAGAAACAAGGAGGGAACATATTTGCCCTGACAAGTTGTACTTCAGGACATACTTCCTATACAGTTACATAATGGGCTCCATGCAGACTATATTTGAACCTTCTGTTAAACCACAAAGGTACAAAGCCTTTTCTGATCGAGGAAACACAATCGTCCCAACTCAGCCTCAGCTGAAGGTAAAAGCACTCGAGGCAGCGTCATGTGGATTATGTGACGGCTTATATTTGAAACCAAAAACTTCTCCTCAAACTCTAAATCAGAGGATAAAATGGACCTACAAATGCTAAAAAAATGTGACAAGTTCTTGATGTTTTAGGTTTCTTTTAATGACCTGAGGTGCATCATTTCTCCTTTTGTAGTCAAACTAAAAATGACGTGCAACAAAGGTCACACACGCTTTAATTCTGCTCCTACTACAATAACTTGTGCTTCTTTTGTCGGAGTGTACAGTATGTTTGGCATTAGCATTTGTCAGTTTTCAACATGGAGGTTCAAAGGTCATACCAAGGTTTGAGGGTGACACACATTCTGCCGGTGATTCTGCTCTCGTCAGCTTTTTGCTGCTCAGATCGTCGCAGCAGAAAGCTGCCAGTTTTATGTCGACTTGTGTTGTGATTATCTGTCAGTTTTACACAAACAGTCTCACTTTGAAATAAAGCATTTTGTTCATTTATTTCCTGTTAG
>JAPZDV010000025.1:4676724-4688524 GCA_029814665.1 Acanthurus lineatus | reverse complement strand
TCATTGGTCCAGCTACTGTCACTTGCGGAAAAATACCGGCACAACACAACTAGGGTTGCCAACCGTCCCTTAAAAAACAGAATCATCCCGCATTTGGAAACAAAAGTACGGGTCCCATATTTTTTGGTCAAGGAGTTGGCAACCCTAGTTACAGACAAGCATAAAGTGGCCGGTGTGTGATTTTATCATACAGCAATTTAAAACAACAATAACACAACGCGTCGACGCGAAATTTTCGTTGCCGACGTAATCAATTACGGCGGCTAATCGTTGCAGCCCTGAAGTAAATGTGTGTAAAATGAAAGTCTTTGATTTGAGATTTTAACTCAGTATAAACAATCAGGTTTGGAACAAAGTTGCTTTAAAAAAAAGTGATAAAGATGCATCTTGGAAATGTCCTCGTCAGTAGTTGTCTCACTTACGTTTCCTTCTAGTTTTCTTTCTAAAAGGTGAAACAGCCTCTGAAACGTCCCTGAGCTCTTTGTGCTTCAGGTGGATTATTTCTCCTTTGAGTTTCTCGAGTTCGTTTTAAAGTTGCATCCAATTAGCAGCCCTCGTTTTTTGCTTCCAGGATGAGTCATTCCTGCCTCCAAATATAACCTCAGCTTTCATCACCACGCAGATTAACAAGTTCACACAAACACACAACTTCGCACACCACGAACTCTCCGGCAGGCTGCAACTATTGTCTTCATCATCCACAAATCTGCTCCTTATTTTCTTAGTTGCCTGTTCAATAAAATGTCAGATGAGAGTAAAAAAAATGCTTTAAATTAGCAGAAGAATCTGCCTGCATGTGTTTTTTTATAAAAATATTGATATTTGGCTTCAGATTATCTCAATTCAAGAAGTAATCTGATGTATTTCTGCATCTTTTTATTACATTTTTCTTAAAATTATTTTAAGATTTTACATAAAGATGTAACAACCATATAATTAGACTTCAACCAAATGTCAATATGTATAAATTATCAATTCAGCGCGCGCACACACACACACACATTGCGTCTACACCGCAGGTTTTTGTGTTTTTGCTTGTCCACTTTTTATTCACACGTTTACACACTGAATTAAATCTCGCTGCTCATTTGACAGCACAGATGCTGCAGTTGGCGAGTGCGACGGCGACAAGCATGAGTGATGATAGTTGTGTGTTTTATGTGTGTGTGTGTGTGTGTGTGTGTGTGAAAAAGGGATGTGTTTGTGCAAAAAGTGAGAAATTACAGCAGCGTGTGTGTGTGTGTGTTCTGATAAATGGAAGCAATTCGGTCCGAGTTGAATCCTGAGAGCTGCAGATGGCTGATAATGTCATGCGGCACTGAATTCATTTCTCTTGACATCTCTGATTTCTCGTCAGTAAATTTTTTCCTCCTCGTGGATTGTTTCCCGACTCGGTGGTTAAAGAACACGACAACAAATCATCAGCTCGAGATTTATGTTCAGCGATTTTCTCGATTCTTCAAACGAAACGCGACGTTCTCAGTCTGTTTTTTATGGTTCGTGTGGGCGTCTCAGGTTTCGTTCAAACTCGTTTATGCGACATTTTGGAACAAATATCTTCACATAGTTTCTTAGCAACACAAAACACTGCAATTATTACCAGGAGAGACGAAGCGATGGCCAGTTTTCTTTCCACCTGCGGCACATCAGAGTGACTCATTTACTCAAAAACTGTTTTTGGAACAACTTTAATGAATATTTTTTTAGTTTCAGTGTACTATTTTGCAGCAACTTTTCTCACAAAACACGATTCCAACTGAAAAACAAGAAAAAAAGTGTTGATTTTAATCATCTTTTCCCATCATCCTTCACAGCCCGCTGAGATGCACATTAAATAACCCAGAAGCTCACAGCAGTTAAACCTGATTTTGAATTCATGCTGCAACACCTGACAGTCGGTCGGAGAGTCCTCACGGCTCTCATTAGTGCATCAGGAGCGTTGCATTCTGGGTCGGGTCAGGACAGCCCACATGCTCGCTCTGCTTGGAGATTCTCTGCCACCCCCCCCCCCCTTACCCCCCAAGACTCACTCAATAAACACCTACGCTTATTAAGAAGCACACTGTCAGCTGCCATTAAAGGCTCACGGGAGGAGATCGTTCCAACGCAGCCTCGCCAAAATAAAAGACAGAGACGAGGCTGCTGTCTGAAAAACATGTACATAAAGTCTTTACATACACTGAAAGAGACGTTAACCGTGGGAGGACGAACAGACTGCTGAGCAAACGGAAACAAACTGTACAAACTGCTGACCGAGTGTCAACTTATGTGGAGCTTTTACATTGTTTTACATACCTGGTGTCCAGTCACATTTCAGGGATCTCTAGCAAAATGGCTTTAAAGGACATGAACAATGTCTCTGTCTGAAATTTTGCTGAAATATTGTCCGAAATCTGAACTAATTCAGTGAAATATAAGTCACTGCCACCTAATGTGTACAGATAAACAGATACCCAGACGAGGGGTATCAAATTATTTTGATGATCCTCTCATTTCTCCAGTAAAAATACTAATAAATTGGATATAAAACATTTCTATGGTGCCATTATAAAGCCAAATTAGCATGCAAACACCTTAAAATAAGATGTTTAACACTTAAAGTTATAAATATCAACATTAAAGCCTTCTTATTGAGAAAATATTAGCAGCACGCTGATTTTAGCATTTAGCTTTAAAGCTCTGCTGTGCTTTTTTCATGACTGTATAATTTTAATCTTTTCAAAGGGAGTCTTGAGCTACACTGTGAAATACTGCAGTAATCTGCTCCTGAAGTAAAAGTTACATATTTATCAGAGTATTAATGCATTAATTCTGAAAGGAAATGATCTGCAAACATGTGTATCTGTAGGTGCAAAGGTTTGAAATTCCTGATATTGGTTCATTTTGATAAGTACTAAGAGAGGTCAAAGGTTAAATCAATATTGTCCACTGACACCGATTTAAACTCTTTGTGTAAGTTGGTTTAGAAACATCACTGTTACTGGTTTTTACTGAAATTTACGCTTGACTTAAAGGTATAAAAGCTATAAAAGGTTCATTTTAAGATAATGAAAACACAACAATTCTTATTTTCCTGTGATTTCTGCAGACACACACAGGCTTTTGCTCATCGTCTTGGCCCCAACAAAACCTGTAAAATCTAATAAATCTGAACTTCACCCATCCAGCAGCACTTTTCCTCCATCCTCATCCATCAGTTTTCTATCAGCTGCTCTGGTCTGAGCTTTAAGGGGGGGGAATTGCTGCTGAGTCTGTGTGAGGGAAGCATCAATTATTCATGTCTTGTTATCTGGCCACAAGGACAGAGGTGCCAGAGTCGACTTGGCCCTTTAGCAATGATGCATTGGTGCGATGGAAATAAGAAAAAAAAAAAGAGAACTCTTCTCACAGAGACCCAGATGAAGTTTCTGCTCATCAGCACCGACCGCGGTGTGACATCTGCACCGAGTCACGCAGGAAGTGACAGTTTTATTCAGCTGCAGCACGTTCCTGCATGGCTTCAGGCCAATCAAAGCTAACAACACGGCAGCAGCAGCAGCAGCCTGAGAGGAGGGTGTGATGATTGGTTGTTGGACTCACTGGGTCAAAGCTCCTCCCCGGCTTCAGAGCCACCCCCCCACCTCCCCTCGAGGGAGAATCTGCAGCCCAACATGAGTCACGTCATTGTTTCCCTGTTTGGGCTCTTAGTGTGCACCGTCACCGTGGTGGCACCAAGGCGGCGAGCAACACCATGTCAAACACAATGACGTCAGCTCTCTGCATCCATTTTGGCTGCGCTCGCTGCAAAATGGACTGAAGAGGAGTCACACTGAGGACGGCTGAGAAGTCGCAGTTTGTTGAAAAAAAAAACTCTTGTGCAAAACACAGCTGCATGCACTCAGTGGGTTTCTACAGCACAAACCAGTTTCACACATCAGTGCCAATTTCTGATGTTTGGCACATTAGCATCACTTCTGGTTCATGTGTTTAGGAGTTAACAGTGTTGTGACCTTCAGTCGTCTTAAAAAGTCTTTTTTACATTGAAGGTTGTTTGTTAGAAAACAACTGACCCTCCAAGAACCAACAAAATACACTAAATTCATGATGAAAATGTGACAAATGAATCACTACTGACGCAATAACCTCAGCTAATGAAGTTAACTGAGGAAGACATGCGATTAGCTTTTGTTGAGTGAATTTATCTGCTTTCAGACAAACATATAAAGGGATTACATCATGCTAGCAGCTCTGCAGCGCTGCATTCATGCACAGCAGTAAAACGCTAACATCAGTGACAATGTTAGCATGCTGATCACCACCTGTTCACATTTGAGTTCAGAGTACGAGCATGCTAACATTCGCTAACTTGCACTAAACACTAAATGCTGCTCAGTCTTGTTTTGCAGGTGTGAAATTCAAATTCTGGCAGAAGAAGACAAAAATGACTGAAATTCATCCTGAGACTAACAAGAATGTTTCTACTAACATTCATGTCTGTTGTTATCAAGATATTTCACTCCAAACTGCAAACTCAAACCCCACTGTGGTGCAAATAAAGTCAGAGGATCAGCAGAGGCATCAGAGCTCATTTCTGAGGACAATTAATGTGTAAAATTCAACCAGTCCAACATATTTCACACTGAACCAAAGCAGAACAACTACAGACTCTGCAATAACACAATTTTGGAAAAGATTAAACGACCTTGAGATGATAAATTAGCTAGTTAACTCCGTGCTTTAAGGCAATTGTACTGTTTCCGAGCAGGAAGTGAAATCTTCCTGGACATTAAAAAGCAAAACTCCATGCAGATGTAAAGACCATCACTCTCTGCAGACGCTCGGCTGCAGCTCTTCTCTCTCAGTGAACAAAGAGTCTAATGTTTCTTTAACGGTTGTGTGATTTAAATGGTCGTCACTACAAGCTCTGCTCTTTGTCTCAGTGCATCAAAGCTTTTTTGTGTTTTCCGCAGAAGCTGCGTTCAACATCGATCTGCCAAACACTCGTCCAAACCGAGAGAGGATTTATTTCACAGGTTTCATCATTTCAACACCATTTCCTCCAGGTTTTCTCGAAACTGACTTTGTAATTAGGTTCTAACTAGCAGAAAAAAAAGAGGCTCAGTATGAGACTTTTCACCTTTTAACCTCCAGAAATAAAGCAAAGTAAGCGCTCACTTATTTATTTCATTTGCTTACTTGCTTTTTCATAAAGAATTAGCAAAGGTAACTATAATATCCTAGAAGATTTTAAGGATTGAAATACATGGAGGATATTAATTTAAACTTAGAAATGTATTTTTTGGAAACCATAGTTGCTTTTCTCTGTATTGGCGTCAATTTAAATGGTCCAAACAGAGCGATATAAGTTTATTCTGCAGTTTGTGAGCTGTGAAATAAATCCTTATAATCCCTGATGATTTGCTGCATAACATATGTAGATAATTAAGATGCAGATAGGTCGATAACAAATGTAGAAAGAGGAGAAAATCTGGATCAATGACTGTTAATAATGTGCTTGCAGAAGCAGAAGACAGCAGTCAGACACTCCTCACAAACTAACGCTCCCTCAGTTGTTAAAGAGAGATTTATGAGTCTGACACTTAAAGCAGCTTCGACCCGACGAGCCGGAGACGCCAGGAGACGCCATCGATCGTCTCTGAGGTCCCACAGCGAATCTTTAACACCGAGGAAAGTTTCTTCAGCAGCATCTTGAGCCACAAACTGTTCAGATGCAGCACAAATGAGCTGAACGAGCTGGAACATCTGTGCTAATTGCTGATCTCGACAACATCCGGATGTGATGGTCGAGGAGGAGAAGCTGTGCTCGACTGCTCCGCGGCGTGTTTTTGTTTCAGATGTTATGCTAATGCATCCGGCAGCACCGCTCCCAGGCTAATCTCTGCGGACGGACCGGAGCGGGGGCCCAATAAGCAGGGGCGGCAGGCAGGAAAATGAGAACGGCAAACAGAGCAGCTCCCTCAGCTCCTCCCGGTTTGGTGGAGTGGAGCTCCGGTGCGTCGAGCCGTTTTGACGCCGCAGCTCAGAGCGTTTAAAAGATTTAATCACACAGTTCAACCTGTCGTCGCCTCCGGCTGCAAAACACACTCGTGTTACTGAAAAGGCTCATGGCTGCTGCTAATGATTATTTCTCTAATCAATAAAGTCCTTCTGGGCAAGTCCCACCACAGAGACTCCATCTTAGCAGCCGAGCCAGGCAGCAATTTCTGTCTAACAACGCCAAGCTCCTGTCTGAATGAAAGGGGAGGGAGCCGAAAGGTCACCAGAGAGGGGATTTTTTACCCTAACAAGGTTCAAAATGTCTTTTTTCCAACAAATGACGCTTCTTCTACACATGTCAAAGTTCAACAACACAGACTTCTTATCCAACTCAATTAACATGATTGAGTTCATAGACTCTTTCATGGAAAATGCTGTAATGTCTCTGTTATTTCTGCAGATTATTCTTCTTTTGTCTGTATGTCAGAAAATAGTGTAAAAATGACCATCATGATTTTCGACTGCCCTAGTTGATGTGTTCAGATAAATAGAAACCATGGATTCATTTTTCTGTCATATTTGAGACAAAAAGCATCAAATTCTGACATTTGAGAAGCTGCAACCAGCAAATATCTGACATTTTTTGTTTCAAAATTACTCCATTAGCGAATAATACTCATAATATTTGCTGGTTAATTATTTATCAATCAGTTTCTCAGCTGGTTGTACAGGAGATGTTTTAAATCTCAGACCTTGCTTCGCAGCATTCTGTGTCTTTGCAAACAGGAACTTCAGCCTCGTTGCATGTTGAGTCACAGCAGAACAACTACAATCTTCAAATGATGGTTTTTAGCTGTAAAAAGGGTCTGAATTCCTTCTCTGGCTTATGCATTTTTTCCCTCTGGTGCTTCAGAAGGAAACCTGCATTAAGCTTTGGCACAACATCACCATGCAGGTGTAGAAAATGGACTGATGGATGGATGGATGCACATAAACGCATCAACACTGAATAACCACGACACATAAAACAGGAGAGTAATCTCTCTGAATAATGGCTGTCAAACTCAGCAGCCAGTCAGTTCACGATCCAGTCAGAAAAAAACAAACGTGCCGACAGGAAACAGTAGATTTCAGTGCATGCAGGAGCTGAAACACGGAGAGTGAAGGCAGAGATGTTACTGCCGCTTTCTGCTGCAGCTCGACGGGCTGATTAAGAAGCTGAAAGTGTGTCAGGCTGTTTGAATCACAAACCATAAATCACATACAATCACGGAGGCCTGTCAGTCCTGCAGGTTCGCCACAGTGGCTGCCCCCCCCCCCCAATCCTCACTGCCACCCTTCATGTGGGCTTGCTTTTATTAATAGCTCACAAACTGCCTGAGCTGCAATCATGGCTGCCACTGGGACCAGACATGAGACATGCCAAGTTTTTTAAAACGCATCACCTCCAAAAAAACAGACTCTAAACATGTGGCATCTTTCATTTTCCAGCAGCTTCTTCCTCCTCACCCTCCTCATCATCCTCATCCTCCTCCTCCTCCTCCTCATCCTCATTCAAACAAGAGTCAAATGACATTATGACTGTATGAAAAAAATGTCCTTCGACCTGAGATCAGCTGACATGAAGCACCGCAAAGCAACCGCACAGAGGAGAGCAGGAACAAAATGCCCATCACTGTTTCTCCATCACATTTCTCCCCGCTGGGATTCTACAAGGTCATTTTAGCGCACGACGCAGGACGGGTCACCGGAGCTGCACCGGAGCTGCACCGGAGCCTCAGCCCGCGTTTCCGTGCAGCAAATTCAATGCAACGGCATAAAAAAAAAAAGCAGGATAAGTTTTACACATTCTGAGAGAAAAAAAGTGTCTCCTGAGGCAGAATTACACATTTATGACGGTGCAAGGAGGAGAGAAGGAGGAGAAGCGACGGAGAGGAGCAAGGGCATCGGTGCCCGAACCGGCGCTGATTGGAAACAAACGGATCAATAAACCGGAGGAGAGTCCGATGAGTCGTTTTAATGACATTAAAACACAACACTCGTAACCTTTCAGCCTCCCCCTCCCGCCTCCCCCACCTCACAGAGAGTCCTCTGCGCCCGCGAGGAGGAGGGTGATGATGGTGATGATCGCTCTTAACGCGCTCTTAACGACCGAGAACAAGAGCGCAAAAGGCGCATTTCGACAAAATCCGCAATTAGAAATGTTAAAATTCTCATCTGAATGCAACATTTCAAACGCAAAAACAGCATCTCCTCATGCATCACTCGATTTATTCCTCGCTTCCCCTTCGGGTTGCGGGTTTAGGGGTCATCGCGTTGCGCAGCTCGGGCCCCTTGACTCGTTTTAGTGATGAAATTAACGTCAAGTTTTGCGGCAAAAACATGAAAATCTGACTGTTTATCGCACCTGGATGCGCGGCCGACACCGGCAGCAGCTGCGGAAAACGAGCTAATTAACGCATTTAAAGGCAGACTGAGGTTAAAATGAGCTTTTTTAAAGGTGGAGGAATGATTCTTACCTTTCGGTCGGAAGGTCAGCGCGGTTTAACGGCGTTTTTTTTTTTTTTTTTTGTTGCGCGCGCGCTGGCAGGGAGTCACCCCGAGTACCTGAAGCGAAAAAAGGTCCTGTGTGCCCCTGTGATGTACACTGACGTAGTAACGGAGAGCTGCACCCTCCTCCCTCCCGTCCTCCCTCCTCCGCCCCCTTCACTTACTACACAGCATCCCTCTTGGATGGAGACACCGCCCCCTCCTCCACCTCCTCCTCCTCCTCCAGCAGACACCATTCCTCCCGGAGAGGAGAGGGGGGTTTTGCTGGTTTGCACGCGACTTAAACCGGTGCAGGTGATTTATTATTTATTTTTCTCTCCTGATTGATTCAGTCATTAATGAGCTTAATTATCAGACAGGGACACTTAATTCAGGAACGCGCGTGAGCAGGTGGAGAATCTCCACCTTTATCCGCTCGTCGGTCGACGCATCTCCGTTAGACTTTGACTCCACATGCACCAAATGGTTGGTGCAATGAACCGTGCAAGACGAGCCTCTCCCTGCACGTGCTTGAGCTCGTGCGTATAATTGGCCATGTTAAAGAGTAAGATTAAAAAAAAAGAAAATGAGAAGGGCGCCCCTGGTGGACAACAGGTGAAGTCCCGTCATGTTAAAGGTGAGATTCATAAAAACATGAAACATCCCGCAGGTCCGCGTGAAGCCTGAAAAACAACGCAGAGACTCTTTTCAGGAGTTTTTAATTACAGTTTTCTGATTTCTGTCAGAGAATCGATGGTTTTTCTCATAACTGACACTCAAATTTCAGACCCATGTTGAAAATTATTGGAAATTCTGCGGCAAAATAAATCTGCATGATTTCTAAGGATTTCAGTTAAAACCACAAATAACTTTTGAAAGCTGATTGAAAAGGAAAATTGTGACTGTGGATTTTGTGCAAAGGCAGAGTTTCCTGCACAGCAGCAGCTTCTTGCATCGTTGTTCATCGTCGCAGGTAAAACACAGGTGTAATTGATGACATCAGCAAAGTTTCTGTTGCATTCAAGTGTCCCAGTAAACCTCGGCAACAAAAAAAACACTGAAACTGAAGCTGTCAAAGGAAAATTCAGCCATTATTACTTTTATTGTTCACACCTGAATGCACACAAAGATGCTGGTGCACAAGATGAATCAATGCCAATGTGATTAATTAATCACAAATCAGTTTGAACAGCACTTAGTGGCTGATTTCATGTCTTTGTCTGTCTTGTGTAGTTTTCTCTCTCAGTTGTTAGCAAACAGCCACCTGATTGATGAACTGTGAGTCCAGTATTCTCTCTTTTTAGCTCCATTTTGGTTTCCGTCAACCTCTGAAGGAAGAATCCGACTCTTTAATGATCAAATGTTCCACTTTGTTCAGCAGCCGGTTTCTGAATTCGTCCATCAGCTGGTGTTGACGAGGCAGTTGTCAGCTGATCGGAGCTTTTGTGCTGCAAACAGCTGCCAACCAGCAAACACAAAGACGTTAGAGGACCATTGTTAAACATCCAGTCAAGATATTGTCTCCAAAAAAAGGAAAAGTTTCAAAATAAAAGCCTGCAAACATCCCTGACGTCACCGGGCCACCGCCACCTCCATCATGTCGTCAGTATCTCAGTCACAGTTCCTCCGACACTCCAGCTGTCGTCTGATGGTCAGGAGGAGGGGTTTTTTTTATCTCACGTCAGGTTTTCAGCTGCTTTTGTCTGTTCGGCTCATCTATTGATCAGGTGGCCTGAAGGGCTGAAAGGCTGAAAGGCTGAAAGGCTGATATCTGCAGGCAGCAGAGCCTCCGTCCTCTGACCGGTGTAATAAAACACTGGGTTTACTGAAGTGACAAAGTGACTTTATTAGCACTTAAAAGATCAGTTTGCCTCATAATGTTGGTTAAAAGAAAGTGTTACATGTCTGCAGTGTTTTATCAGGGATTTTCTGTTGAATGTGGACTCTGTAAATATCCGTAGAAAGTATAAAGACAACATCAGACTACAATTATCTGATCTGCTGATGCGGGTTTTTCCATCAGACCCTGAAGGTAGCACCGATGTGTGCAGACAGACAGACTGACACCACCTGCAGACGGACGTGCAGCTGCAGAGTAAAGAGGACAAAAATGGTCCAAAGCGCGTGATGCAACTTTGTGAAAAGCCTGTAAACAAACGAGTCAGAGCTCTTGATACAAGGAAGAGTTTAAAAGAGCCAACATGGCTTTAAATCCATATGATCATGTTTGTAACTTTTATTTAGAGCACAAAAGAGATGAGTTTGATAACAAAAGTCTACAAAATGTGCCACAAAATGTCTGCTGTAAGATTACAAAGTAGATGTTAAACTAAGTCCAGCAAACAGTTTCATGTTTTATTGAATTTGAGCGATTAAAATGTTGATTAGCAGAAACTTATTTGAACTTCTGGTTGCATTTCTTTATTTCCGTGGTGGTGCTTTTTTTCCGGATGTTTCCACCAGCTAAATGAAATCTAAACTGAAGGGCAAATCATTTCTTCTTTCCACTTTGTTTCAGATTAAAGAGCAGAACCAGTAGATGTTTATCTGCAGCTGCTGGAAATGAGTCACCATGTCAGCAGCTCTGCTTCGAGCTATGCGCTAATGTCAGCATGCTAGCATGCTAACATGCTCACGGTGACGGTTGCATGTATGTTGCATAATAAGAAAACATAATATGGAGTTTCCAAAGACATGTTTGATATTTTTCAGGAGCTATAATGTCAAAAATTTCATCAAAAAAAGCAGTGAGTTTGTTTTCAGCTGTCAGCCAATCACCATCGAGCTCATTATGCAGCATCTGTGCAATGGAAATACTGTTTGTTTGCTGCAGAGATGTAGAAAATAAACTACAGCCAAGAGTCAGAGGGGAGTATAAGTAACACCTCTCCATCTTCAGCCCTGCAGACGAGCCGGTTGGTGAAACAACAGGACAGGACGGATGAAAACAGCTGCAGCAGCCTGCAGCTGGAGCCGAGCTGAAGTCCTGACACACCACATCATCATCTCAGCCAACCAAAACAAACCTCCAGAAACAAACTGCAGCTCTGCCGTTCGAGTGTATCTGCAGCTATTTGTGTCCAAAGTGCATTTCATTTGACAAAAAAGCAAAAAGAAACACACTTTTTATTTCCAAACAGGGTCAAATTTCCTGGACACATAAACACAGCGACGGCCGCTTTATTGACACGCCTCAGCTCGCTCTTATCTGCTGCTGTAAACGCCATTATGACCGTCAGGAGGAAATAAGTGATATAAACCTGCACAGGTGCTGAGGAGCAGCTCAATTAAGACT
>JAPZDV010000025.1:4656939-4674647 GCA_029814665.1 Acanthurus lineatus | reverse complement strand
CCGATTATCACCTCAAATCCACAATATTAATCCCATAATATTCCATCTTTACGTCTGTAACAGTGACTTTATGTTTCATTTCAGTCTGTTTTCCAGCCTTGTGTGATATTTTCAGACATTTTTTCTGTTTTTCTGGTTTTCTGTCTGCACATTTTTAAAAATCCACCTCCTCCTCGCTGCAAAGCACGCGCTCACAAACTGATTTTTTTTTTATTTTTATCATGTGAGGTGATTAAATGTCAGCTCAGGCTGTGAATAATCAAACGGAAATGTGGTCTTTTTTTAAAAATGCTGAGGGGAAATATCGTCCTTCACTCCGCAGTTGTTATGACAACAGGTTTTTCTGAGTCATTATTTTGCGCTGATTTGCTCCAGTTTGGCTCAAACTGGCACTGAGCGCCAGTCAGGTTACACAACTGGTGAGTCCACATCCTGCAAAGTCTGATGGGAATCTAATTTAATTGTTTTTTTTTAAAATTGGCTCAGAGGAAGCGACTGATTTCAGGTGTGCAGCGCACCTGAGAACGAGGCAGGTAGAGTGGAAACACCTGAGAGCGACAGAGATCATCCAGCTTTTCTGCAAATGGCAGATAAATGTCAGCAGACACACCTTTTACAGTTGAGATTATTGAGTAATCTCTGAGCTGTGCCCTGCCTGGACTCACTGCAGACTTGTTTTACCTGTTATTTCCCCCCCCAACAACAAAATCTGTGCAACAACAACAACAAATGTGAAGCTGGTGTTCGCTGGAAAAGCCTGATGTCTCAAGTTCAGCATGATTTTTTTAACAGGGTTTAATTTAGAGACACAGAAAATTAACTTTTTTCTATTTTCTTAAAATTATTAATCATTGAAGTCATTTTCAAATTAAAAAAAGTTATAAATTCTCTTTATTAATTGATCTACTATTATGATTTTTGACCCCCCAGCAGGACAAAACAAGAGATCTGACGACTCGGTTTGAGCTTTAATGAGATTTTTCCACAATTTCTTGACGTTTAATGGACTAAATGATGAATCTGTTGATCAGTAAAGTTACAGGCTGATTAACAGGAATGAAAATAAACAGCTGCAGTTCTGGTTTTGCTTGTTTGCTGAAGGTTTCGAGCAAATCTGCCTTAAAAAAAATAAGAACAGCATGAAATAAAATGAGACTGTGAAGCAGAGCTGAAACAATTAGCTGATTAATTTGTGTTAATCTCCATTTTTTTAAACTGATGTGTTTGTTAAAAACTTCACATATTTGTTCCGGCTTCCCAAATATGATTCATATGCATGTTTGTTTCTGTTTCATCTCATTGTAAAGTGAATATTTTTGGGTTTTGGACTGTTTTTCAGAGGTTAACCTTGGACATTTTGTCAGTATTTCAGGACTAGACATTGGCTATAATATAGTTTTTCCAGCCTGCTCTATGTGACAGTATTTGTATCAAAATAACTGTAAAAGCTGTAAAAGCTGCTGAGGATAAAAGACACGTAACATGTATGAGACTCTCTAACCTCCATCACTTTGGATCTAAAATGCATTTAACTGTCGAACGTGCAGGGTTTTAATTCCAGTGAATAGAGGAAAGAAAAGAAAATAAGCTCCTTTCTTTCATTGATTCTTGCTGGAGGTTTGACATGTTTCCCTCTTCAGCTGAGACTTTTGAAAAAGCAGATAAAACACACAGCTTCATCCATTTTTTGTCCAAAACAGGAGCACAAATGTTTTTCTTTTTATTAGTCCTACAAAATTATCCCTAATACTTGTATTCGCCATCTTTTCAGCTCAGCTGCCTGTTCCACCGGTTAAGACTGACCTCTGGTGGCTCGTGCTGTGCACTGCGAGCTAAACTAGCCGTCTCTTGGGTTTGTTTCTATCTTTACCAGGCAGATTTAAGAATAACAGGCTCTCAGTTTAAGTCTTGGCGAGAAAGCAAATGAGCCTTTTCCCTAAAATGTCAAACAAGTCCTTTAAATAACTGTGACCCAGATGTGTTTCCTACCAAGTGAGACGTATTATGGCTGAAAAATCAACTTGTCTTTGCTCTCCGGTGGACAAACTGCAGTGCAGACAGTGTTTCTAAAATACATCTAACATTTCTGTAACATTACTGTTTTTGTTAAGCAATGCCGGATAAAGATTTGTTCAAATATATTATTAATGTGGAGTTATCAGTACAGTTGGTTAGGTTGAGCCTAAGTACTTAATTATTCAATATTTCTCATTAAATCGGTTTATCGTTTAGTCTGTTCAAAACTCAAAAAGCCTTTTCCAATCACGATGACATAAAACAGAGAGAAGCAGAAAAATGCTCACATTCGAGAAGCTGGAACCGATCAGAGTTTGATTTTCTATCAAAACAGATTTTTTTGTCAATCAATCAGTCTTTAGTCACTCAGATTTATTGATTCTGATCTTGTGTGTGACCCCTGACCTCCTCCCTCTCAGGTCTCCCACCAAGCAGAGCTCCAGCCAGGCGGGCAGCCTGGAGAGCAGCTCCCTGACGGGCTCCCTGTCGCTGGGCCCCGACCTGCCGCACTGCCAGTGCTGCATCTCGTACGAGGCCCGGCTGAAGCGCCTCTCCTGCGGACACCTGTACTGCGACCCCTGCTGCGACCAGATCGTCAACCTGGCCTTCGAAGACATCGAGGGTCTGTCCGACTACCCCTGCCCCATGTGCAAGTCCATCCGGCAGCTCGGGGGCCTCGGCCCTTCCTCCTCCGGGTACTTTTACGGGCCCTACGGCATCCTGCAGCAGCAGCAGTTCACCGGGAAGGAGCACGGGAGTCGGTGGGGGTAAAGCCGGAGCTCTTTCACAGGATGTGGACTCAGATCTTCTCTTCAGTTGCGACCCGGTCGGTTTTTAACGCGCCGCCTCTTCTGCGAAAGCTGCGCGGTGACACGGACTTAGAACTAACAGCCGTCCCACTTCCTTCCTCTCGTCCCTCTCGCTCTGTCGTCTGTGGCTTTCAGGTGAAACTTGTGAGAATGCATGACACTAACATCCGTGGGCTTCAAGAAATGCCAGAATGCATCTCAGTAGATCGAAAAACTTGCATGTCCTCTTAGCAAAATGTGGAAGAGAGGTCTCTTTATATTTCTGTCCGTTTGTTTTTTCCCAAAAGTGTGATGAAACGCCGTAAAACACCTCATTCATATTTTTAACAGCATGCAGGTTTTTAACCTCCGACTGTATAAAAACACTTATCAGCTGAAACACTTGAGTTTTATTCTGTTGAACATGATGTTTTTGAGACCAAACCAGAGCTTTACATGAGCTAACTGTGCAGTAGATACTTTGTAAAGCTAACGTTTTCCTGTCAGACTTCTTACTTTGTACTTTTTTCTGTGGAAGTTTTCAGCATTTTGCACATGAAACTCAAAAGTGTTTTATTCTGACTGTACATATCATGCAGGACGGTCCGATTTTACATTTTAATTCTATTGTACAGTGCCATGCTAGTTTTTAAGTGTTCCAGATCATATGTAAATATTTATTTTGTTAAAAAATAAAGTTTGTGAGCTGTGTATGAGAACGTTTTGTGTCCGTTTGTGCTTCAGACTCACAGAGGTGAGAGTTTATGAACCGATAACACTTTTATTTATCAGGATCAAAACATGCTGATACAAAAAATATGTACATCTGGCAAAATTAGGGTGATGTTCGTACCAAAAAACATTAAATTATACACTGACAGAGACCAACAAGGTGCAGCTGGAGATCAAATCAGATTTTGCACGGGGGACAGAACAATGAGCAAACGCATTGGCATCACACCTGGAAAGCTCTGTAATCGTAGGTGATATCAATGTGCCTCGATACTGATGTGATGAATATTTACAATAATTTAATAATTCATAGTGCTATCAAGTGAGGTACCTTTCGACATGAGAGAACGTGGGCATCAGTCTGTGATCCTGCCTGAAATAAATCAAAAAACATCTTTTTTTAGATACATAACTGCAGTTTCGTCCGTCCGTGGGAATGACGCCGGTGCATCTACTTGACACCCACATCATGCGAACGACAACCTGTTTGGATTTAAAAGCGCAGGACCGAATACTTCCCTTTGTGCTTAAAATACAGTCAGACACTTCCAAGTCCTTGACCCAAATGCTGGCTGCATACTAACACGCCATCAGGCAGGAAAAAAGGGAGAGAATTAAAAGTAAACACTTGCAGAAATAAGCTTCCCTTTTTGCTTCCAGCACTGAAACCTTCTGAAGGTACAGCAATCAAAAGATCCAAAAGGCAGAATCATGGTTTTTTTTTGCCAATTCCACCACAAAATAATGGAGAAATTGTCAAATTAATACCGAATTTCGTCAGAAAAAACATTAAGAAATCACACTTATCTACATGTTTGACATCAAAAAAAAAAATTGACCGATCATGGTCAAAATAAAATACTTTAAAAATGAACGTTTAGATATGATTAAGTTAGTAAAGCCCTGAAATTCTGCCAGACATGCAGGAGCTTCATCATACTGCAGAGGTATGCAGTGACTTCAGCCACATGCATACACACACACACAGGCCAGCGTAGCACACCAAACTGAATATAGGCCTCTGGCTGCTCCCGAGCATGCATGCGAGTGGAGAGATATGAGAGCCGTACCGAAATAGCTCTCATGCCCTAAATTCCACATTTAAGTCACTGGTCACAGCGGCTGCAGTCAAAGAACGACGCTTTCCTGGTTTTTTTTAAACCATATTCCACTTTTCTATCAGAGGCTGAGATAGAAAATAAAAAATCAAGAGATGAACGTGTGATTTTTTGCACATTCGCATGACATCATAGAGTCTTAAAGGGCTAATTGTTAAAAAAAAGAAAAAGTCCCCTGCAGACTTGGATCCTGTCAAAGTGCCCTTAAGAACCACCTTATCACTGCACTCAGGCATTGTAACACCCTTTTTTCAGATAAGAAGCTAAAAATGGAAAGTGCAGTCGTATTTTCCTTCTTGAAGGGTCACACTGAAGGCGTCTTCTGCATGAGGGGGGGGCCTCTGCAGCCTCGTGTTATTTAGCAGCTTCAGCCCTTGTTCTTTAGGTCTCAGATATATTCATCGGTGGAATATTTAATACTAAGATTTTTCTTTACAAATATACAAAAAAAAAAACCAGTTGTCACATATTTTGATACAGTACTGATGATAAGGAGCAGAGTCAGGAACTCTTGCACTGATTATTTCATACTATTGCGGTTCACTGTGGTCCATCCAAATGTTTTTTTTTATTAATTCATTCTCTTGTATTTAATCGCATACGATGCAACAGCAAACACCCGCCCGGGTCCTTCTGGTCCATGATGCCAGGGACGTTTGCAGGCAGGTGGTTTTGCAGTACCTGGTCGGTCTGTATCATAAAGGGAGATCAGCTGGGACGAGGGCGAGACCTCAGGAGGCTATGGAGGACCCGTTGCTCTTAGGCAGCTTGGTGTTGTTGGATGTCGGGTAGTAACGCTGGTCCGGACGGGCGTCTGTCGCCGACGAGTGGCCGAACAGGAAGGTGTGCTTGTTGCTGCTGCCATTGTCTTTGTGGCCGGGCCTGGAGGGCGGAGCTGAGGCGGGTGGAGGGCCCCTGGAGGTCTGGTGGTTGGTGGAGGTAGAAGGGGGCGGCACCCTGGGCATCGCCGTGCCCTGAGCCCTCGGCGCTGGGAAGAGGAAGGTGCCGTTGTTGGTGTTTTGGTTCAGGTTGGTGTCGGTTCGCCGGGGCTCGGCCATCTTTGTGGGCGGGTTCGGATCCACGTTGGTGGACGCCTGTGCTAGTTTTTCCTTGAGCTGCTGCACCTCCAGGGCGAGTCGCTCCACAGGGTGGGCGTGGTTTGCAGAGATGGGGTGAGAAAACGCCTGAGGATGGAGAAGAACATGCTCATTTATATTATAACTTCTTCACCCACCTGAATGACCTTAAGTTTCCCTTAAATCATCTTCAAAGAGGAAGTCTGGAGATGTCTGTGTCTTTCTTATTGTCAACAAACCCCATGAAGACTGAAACACACAGTGAGTTCATCTTAAACCTCGTGTCTGCGTAGTCAAAGCCTGGTTTATCTCATCGTGATCATCTTAAAACTATTAAAACACAGAACAGCAAACCTGTTGCACTGGTTGGAAATGTTGCTTCATTACAACTGGTGCTGCAGTTTATTATCAGCCAGTTTCACACACACACACACACACACACACACACACACACACACACATACACACACAAACACTGTCCTGCTGCTGTAAAAATCTCTAAAAATAGTCCTGGACACATGGATTATTTACCTTTGCATAGACTATCACCAATCTGAGCCTTTAATGTTCCAACATGTCACATCAACAGACCGAGGCGCTGCTTAATTAGCCTGTAAAATTTAATCCGACGGCTCTGCGACAAATGCTGCCTCCTGCCTGAAGATTACAACATTCAGTGTTTGTTTGAGTTGTCAGGGATTTTTAAGAGCAAATGCTGATTCTGTAGTTATTTTGTTGCATTAAAATATTTAAATGACACTAAACAACTCGTGTATAATTCACTTCAGTACAACAGTGAAAAACCCTTTAAAACAACCGTATTAAACAGCATTTAGGTTGATCATAGTTTTCCAGGTTGAGACAGAGACTAATACAACATGTGGTTTCTGAATGAGTAGCTTTGTTGCGTCAGTGATGATGAGAACAGGGGGTGATGTTGCCCTGGAGGGGCCTTTTACGACTAAAAATGGTGAATGAAATTATAGCAAAAACACTTCAATTAAACAAAAACACAAATTTCATTTCAGTCTTTCCACTCTGTTAACCTGAGTTGGTGTTTTAGCGGTTTGATAGGTTTAACTTGTATCTCTACAGCTCTTTTTTAAAACAGATGACTGTGCCCGCCCACACGGCCCTCCACTATTTTAAACATCACCATGGGGACACTGACAGACGAGGTTGTTACAGACATCACAAAGACGGAGCTGCATCCATATCGGGAGACGTCGATCAACAGCTCAACCTCATCTGCACATGAAAGAGGCGACGTCACCATGTGAGAGGATGCAGCACAGAGGACGAGAGGAGGCTGAACACGGCAGATACTCAGAGCTTTACATGAGTGTGACGAGACAGATTCACTGAGGCATTTGTGGAGGACGTCGCCCACTTGATTAACTCGGTTACATGCGTCCGCACTGAGAAACTCAGACCTGAGTGTTTTTAATAAAATGGCCAATAACTTTTGCTGCTTATCTGACATTTGCCTGTGCATTACTTTCTACATATATCCAGCTTTGAATGTGTAGCATTTTGTTTTTGTAGTTCACGCAGCTCTGGAGTTTTGTCAAATACAGAACATGTTACTTAGCTTAATGCTAAAGCTCACTGATGGGTGTTTCTAGTCAGTTTTGTATGTAATAATGAAGTTCTGTGGCACAGAGGCATCGGCTACAACATAACAGGATCTTTAAAAATAAAAAAATGATAAAATATCAACAGTGTCAACCTTTAAGTTAGTGGTGTCGGGTTTAAAACGTTGGAAATTGGAATATAAGGAGCAAGAATCCAGAAAGTAACAAAGAAGTCTTTAAACATGTGATCAAAAACAAATTCTTTAATGTTCTGTAATTCTTTGGTTGTTCATTTTATTTTTAGAGTCTCAGTAACAATTATTCATATCTATAAACATCCAAAACATACCTGTGCATGGAGCGCCCCCCGGAGGTAGCACTCCCTCCACAGGCCCATACAGGGTCCCATGAGGAGGGGCAGCAACGGCTCATAAGGGTCAAGTGGTCCTTGAGGTCCGGAGGTGGAAGTGAGGCTCTGAGGAAACTCGCTCAGGGTCCAAGCTTTCAGCAGCCTCTCCAGGCCGGGCACGTTCTCGGAGGACGCTGCCCTCCGGTGGCTTTTCTTATAAACACCTGAACTGCTGCTGCGCCAGGGAAGCAGGTTAGCAGGACAGGAGAAGGTTCCTCGAGAGAGGAGGAAGACCGAGCCGGGGATGGTGTCAGTCAGCTGGAGGCCAGGAGGAGGAGAAGATACTGTCAGTCAGACATATGAGTTGATCCTGACTGTAAACAGGCACCTGTAAAAGTGACCTGACAACTGATTTTTGTTAAGTTCAATTCAAAGTAACAAGCTAATTTCTTGTTGTGGGTCTCAACTATGTGCCGTGCAGTGTGGGTATTTATTTTAAAATAATACTTAACTTCTCAATTTCACAGATTTACATCCTCCTAACCCAAGTAGAGCAATAAATCAGTGAAATTAGTAGTTGATTTGAATGGTATAAATGAAAACCTGTTAGTGATTTATTGATTTAAACTGAATGCATGTTTTTTGACCACCACAAGAGGGAGCAGTTGTCTGTTGAAAACACTCAGGGCACTGAGAGATGTCAGTTTAATCAGGAGAACAGAGGCAATTTAACAATAAAGTCTATAAGAGCCCCTCATGTTCTCTGCTTCTTACACATTTTTACAGTTTACTTACTACAATTTTTATTTTAATTCATCATTTACTTTTGGTGGAAAACAACAAGTTGCTTTCTAGCAACACTAAAGCTGACATCTGTCTGTGCACAAAATTAATCAGACATATCACATCTGAAATGACCTCTTTTAAGACAAAAATTGCAAAGACATCAACATCTTCTGTGGTGTCAGCCACTGTTCAACCTGCAGTTCCCATCATGGCCACTAGAGGGTGTGTTGCATCGTGCAGGAGTTGGCAGCCTCACCCTGTGTGTGTCTGGGTTGGTGTTGAGGTTGCCGTTGAGCAGAGGTTGGAGCGGCGGGGCCGGGGGGACGGGCTGGGTGAAACGGTCCCGTGTGTCTTTGCTGTACTGCAGAGCCCAGTCCCACACGGGGGGCAAGTGGGGGTCCGACGGATCCGAGGAAGAGTCCGGATACGGCATGTCTCTCCAGCCGTTGACTGGTGTGTAGGACTGCCCGAGGTTCTGGGAGGAGAGGGACACACACTTTACATATACACTCTGTGACTCTAAAATGTAGTAAAATGTCACTTCCTGAGGCTTTACTATAAAAATCATACACAAGAACTATGTGATTAATATTCTAATCAACACAAAACACTTCACTACAAAGCTTTTTAGCTCTTTTTCAGTCCTGGACTCAGTCAGAAGTTGCCAAAGTCCCTCTCAGGTGTCTGGTACCTGGGAGCGTTTGCATCTCTCTCGCTGGCAGTTGGCCAGGAAGCTGGAGAAGAGCGGCAGGTGGATGCTGTCGTGCAAGGCCAACAGGAAGTCATCTGTCAGCTGGAAGCGAGAGGGATACTGGGACAGCAGCTGCCAGACGCAGTCCAGGAAGAGCAGGAAGACTGGAGCCTGCAGGGGCGGACGGAGGTGAGGTTAGCAGGTGAGCAAACTTTGTTTCTGCAGCATCTTTCAAAACATGGCTGCGTCTAAATAACATTTCAACTTCAATGTGTGAATCTGTCACCTCCTCCTTGTCGTTGTCGCGGTGGTAGTTGACGCGGCTGTAGAAACGGTGGCCGGCCATCACCCACTCTTTCTGCACCAGGCTCTGGAAACCATGCTGGGTCCGACAGTGGGGGTCACACATCACCTGCACCAGGCTCGACACCACGCAGCTCATGTCTCTGTCGTCTGCTTCTGTGGTGTCAAAACAGAAAAAGGTCAAACTTCTGTCCTATTACCTGACACTGTTATCACAGTTAACTGCTGGAGGTGAGGCGAATATTTACATGAATTACTGACAGTATGCGGCTGAAGAGAAATTATTTGATACACAATTTGCTGATATTGAACGTTAAGTTAAGTTCATTGCAGTCACATTATTTTAAATGAATTTCCAAATGTTTGTATTGAACAAACTGGCAAAATATAATCCTCCAGAAATGCTCAAAACATAATCAGCACCACTGTGTCTTGTTTGATGGAAAGCTTAAGAGCCATATGCTTCAATCTGGCTTTGAGCTCAAATGGTTTTCAATATCAGAGCACCACTCGGGAAACACAACCCTTTAATTTAAAACCAGCATTTAATTCAGCTCTTATTTCCCTCAACACTGATTATCTGTCTGAGAATGGAGAGAGGGAGAGAGACAGAGATTGTATCGATATGACAGATGTGCAGAGAAAAATGACGATGACAAAGATGCAGTTTCAGACTCAACAGGGAGGAAGAGGCACACCGAATGACAACGTTTCCTTCAGCTCGCGTCGTGAGTCATTTCTGCAGAGGGATATTTTTCTGCTGATCCAGCCAGTGTCAGAAACGCCGCAGCGTGGCCACTTAGAGCACGACTGATACATGACCCTCTAAGCCTAACAGGCGTTTTTAAAGGCCGGCCTGAAGTTCGTCACCTTCGTCCACAGAGCGCTGCAGAAAGTCAAACACCAGCAGCGAGTAGTAAACAAACCTGAGAGCTGAAAATAGCCATTGTTTGAGTAATGCAGTGTTGGGTCTGGCTCTCCGGGTGTTTGTACAGGAAACGCACCACAGGCATTCAGAGCAGATGATCAGACATCAAACTACCTCCTGTCGGTAAAATGACTCACTGAATGGAATCTGAGGAGTGGCACGAATGATTATCTCTTTAAATGATCCTTCTTTTTTTAGCTTTGATAGCTTTTTTGTCTCTATTCCTTCACACTCAGACACACACAAGGAATCACAACAACACCGATGATCAGTTGGCAATAACTCGAGGAGCTGAAAGCTGAAGACCTCAAACCGGCAGCGTGAGGTCACACTCACTGTGTGTTTGGGTTTACCTTGCAGAAGCACTGCCCATCACCTGATCCAACCCACTGCCAGGTGGTGATCAGTTGACACCTCTAATCTACAACAAAACACCCGTCAGCATCTTCCTTCTCCTCACACACACACACACACACACACAGACAGTGAGGTGACCCTCTTATCAAAGGTAACACTGAAACAGGAAAATCCAGCCCTTATCCACAAGTTTGGTCAGAGAGTGAGAGCTGTGTGAAGAGATTAGCTGAACTGTATCTACGAATCTCTAACAACCACAAAACAGAGATACAATCAACTCTCTTGAACCACTTAAACTGATGCAACATTACAATGAACTTTTGTTCTGCATGCATGGGTCCGTTTTTACCTGTGTTACAGTTTTGTGAGGGGGAAAACAAGTCTGTTATTACAAGCTAGTTTAAAGCTAAAGCATTTAAATGTGACATTTACCTTATGAGTAAAAAAGGTCTTCATATCAATTAACATCTTCAATAATAAATTTTAAACTAATGCATTTAAATGGAGACTACATGGCCTCGTGGATGCCCCGGTTGCAGCCTGATGGCACTGCGTCTTTAAAAGCATGTTGTTTGGAGGCCTGCTGACAGTGTGCATGTAGGCTCAGTGGAGTGTGCTTGTCGTTGGTATATAGCTACTTCAGGGCAAGCCCTAATGTGGGATTCAAGAGAGGGAGGCATCCTGAATTATGAATGGATTGAATAATATGAGCCGGGCTTTGGGTCACGTGACTCACCTTGCAGTGCCACGGTCAGGTGACCGCCGCGGAGCAGACAGGCAACCTCTGAGGCTTTCTTCAGACAGCACCTGGAGACGGAGAGGCAGGCAGATCGTATCAAATCAGATTAACCTCATTAATGTTACAAACTCAATGATCGCCTGAGAAATATGTCTAAAAAATACTGTAGTTAATAAAAAATATATGAAACCATTTTTGCACATTATAATTTTGTTTTCTAAGTTGCTGTGATTCTATCTTTCTGTGTGAAATCATGTGACCAGATTGAAAAACATTTCATAAATATAAGTTATTTACAGTCCAAAACTGTATGAATTCATATTAGAGTTTGCTGCCTATCTATGCAATAAATATAAAAATATACAGATGTATTATTTTATCAGTGAGTGAAGCTCATTACAGCCAATTCTAGACAGGAAAAATAAAATAAACAAGTAGTTTAAGTGAGTCTGTTTCAAGAAATATGAGGTGATACATGTAAAAACAGCTTTAAGGATTCTCCATGCTATGCGCAGACACAGAGTCACCAAAAAGTCAAAAGTTTTGGATTCTATGTTTAAATAGAAACCTGGTACTTTAATTAGTTTTTTCCAGTGAGGGTGTTTACCTGACGTAGTCGAGCCAGTGGGTGCTTTCCAGGGTGGATAACCATTTGTCATCAGGCACCGACACCGATGTGGAGATATCTGGAAGACAAAATGAGAAAATTACGGATCGAGTTTAGACCTGTGCAGAGACGGTGAGCACCTGAACGTTGCACAGCAGACTAAACAATGAGAGCACACACTTAAAAAGATTTTAAACAATGTTTTTTTTAGAAAGGTGTGGCAGCTAACCTCAGGTTTTCAGCTCATGTTCAAAGACTTGGTTGATAAAAACTTGTCTTCCAATCTGTCTGTTACCTACTGAACATTACTATAATCTTTAATTATAAGTGTGTCTTCTTGTAAAGATTTTTATGCTCACTTCTTAAAAAATGTCCTCAGGTTGATGATCTCATGTCTAAGTTTCTCTTTGACATGTTTGTGTTTTACCCAGAAATTCAAAGTCACTTTAACAATGTGAGTAATACTGTTCATTATTTACACTGACATCAGCCTGGACGGCTACTTCACCACATCATCCACGACTTAAATGGGAACCTAAATCCGCTTAATCTTAGTGGGATTAGCCTTCAATACAATAACCACAGTCTATTTTCATTTTCTATGTACTTGTTGTGAAGACTCAGCTCAGACTCAGCAGGAAGACCATCAGGTGGATCTGTGGCTGTTTTTGCAGAGCTGTGACGATCTCGCCCCCAGAAGACAAAACACAGAGCTGACATGTGTGAACCGTGATAATCTGTGACCTTGTTCATGTGCAGGGGGGAGAGTGAGAGGGTGTGAGTGTGTGAGTGTGTTTCATGGCCAGAGGTTGTAGACGACCGTGAGTTTTTTGTCATTTATTATTGTTTTGGTCGTGTCAGCACACACAGCACATTCCACGGTAAAGCAAACACAAAGAGACCGTGTGACAAAGCCTGTGTGCGAGTGAGACGAAGCCACAACTCTGAAAAGCTGGGGTGTAATTATGTATTTTAAAAAATGTACATAACAAAAATACACTGTGATAAAGAGAAGCAGGAGTTTTGTATGAAGTTTGGAGCCTTAATGGTCTGAATGACACAGACTCTTTCAATAAAGAACTGACCTAAATGGTTTATATAATCTGTGAAAGATGTGGGAGCCTCATTTGTCACGGTTCCCTCTTTGCTTTTGTTTTTGTGTGTAAATACATATTTTTCTCTGGTGTTGTGTGTGCGAATGTGCGAGTCCACGTCTTATAATCACCTCCCAGACAAAGGGCTCGCAGGCGACTGTGAGCCAGCTGGATGTCTGCAGGCGAGGGCAGCTCCTCGCCCAGCTCCACCACCACACAAAGAGACGACTGGCACCCGAACAGGATCATCTCCAGGTTCCTGAGGAATGAGAGAGAGCTGCTTTAAATGCACTGCTGCACCTGCAACAAGCTCGGATTACTTAGTTACTTTTGGCAGCTTTTTATTCCACAAATTAGCAGAAAAGTGGATTTAGTCTTTCATCTCAAAGATGAAATCAGCTTTTACACAAATCTAAGCTGCTCATTTGAGATAAAAAAGGAAAAACACATTAAAACAAGTTGAGTCTTTTCCTACTTCAAGCTGTATTATCTTTATAAAAAGTCTCAAGCTTCAGTATTAAGGCTTTAACAAGCAGCTGTTTTGGTGAAGACCATTTCATAAGTTTGGTTTCTTTTGTTGAGACATCTATAAAACACACCACTGCAACTCATTTTTAAAGGATGATTAAAATAAGCACATGCTTATTGTACAAAAGGTGGTTCACTTCCACAGAAAGGAGCGTATGTTTCTTTATCACAGCATCAGATACATCAACTTCCTCAAGCAGATGCTGAGTCATCAAAGTTCCTCTACAGAATTTAACATTTTAAGGATGTAAAAATACTCCGTTATGATTAATATTTCCCTTCATGGGGTTTTCCTACACGAAAAAAAAAAAGAATCTGTGTCACACCTCCTCGATGTTGTGCTCGACTGACCTGTGAAATATCAGCGTGCATCAACATGGCTAACTTTACTGTTTGAGGTCACACATGTATGGCTGATTTCCCCCCCAGATAAAAACTGAGAGCTCTGAGAGTGTTTAGCACCTTTTCTTTGTTTGTGCTGTTTGTCAGCGGCTCACACAGCGTCAGTGGTTGTGGGTTTTTTTTTCAAACACCTACTCTCTGTGCTGACAAGTCCGCTCTGAGCCGAAGCTTTCAGGCTTCTTCACCAGCGGCTCACTTTTGAATTTCTGACCCACAAAACCCAGCTGATGTACGTTTGAACATCACATCAGAGCAGCACAGACACAAATCAGGAGACTCAAGGTTTTACATTCTAGGGAACATCTTATTTTTGAGTGGAGGGGATTTTTTAAAAACACATAAAACACACACACTGCAATCCATTTGAAAAACATCAAACATACTGACAGACACACACACACACACCTGATGTCGTCTTTCTCGTGGTAGATGTTGTTCTGGAAGCTGGCCATTCGCAGCAGATCGCTGCCTCGGGGGTGTCGCCAACACCAGCGCTGCAACACAAGGCACCATTTCCTCCTCTTTAATGACACGTTCCACGTTTTTTAAATTTACTGCAGCTGTGTTCATCTTGTAATTTTTGTGTCACAAGAATGATAATAAGAAGGGAAAACATGTCTACAAGATGACTGCAGTTAAAAACATCTTTCTACTATAATTATACACAACTTACACTCTGGAGAACAAGTTCTTATTTGCGGAGTTCCTACTTTTCTATTTTTCTCAAGTTTAATTGCTGACTTTGAAAGTTAGTGTCTCTTTTTTTAACCAATAAAAATACAAGGTCAGACTTGAATGTTAATTTGAGCTTTTTTCACACTCATGTGGTTTCTAATATAGCAGCATGGTTGACCATAAATTAAAAAATCTTTTCTAATCTGCAGAATATTTAACTTTCCAACACTTCCAATGTGTTTTTTAAAGTCTTCCTTCAGAGCAAAGGATGAAACAAGTTTCCATCTCAGTGCTTTGGCTCTGCAGTTACAAATAAAGAAATTACAAATATTGTTTTAAGTCCATGTAGAATAACAGCACATATATTCTGTAGAAAGTTTACAGAAATGTAGAAAAATGGATAATAACATGAAGTCAGAATGTTTCTTAATACTTAGAGAACTCACAGGGATGCGACCTTCATTGAAGTGAGCGAAGCTTTTCTTCAGTTCGGTGTCTAAAACCTTTTGTGGAACCACGATGAACCTCGGCAGGCTGACAGGAAGCAGAGAGAAAAGAAAGAAGGCCTCAGTGTGATGAACAGAATGTAAACACAAGGCTTAATTTCCTCCTTTTTAATGACACGGGAGAGAAAGCAGCAACCGAGGATGAAGATTAGCTTTTTGTTTTCGAACTACCGACGACTTTGATCTTTCTGACACATCAAATAAGCACAGAAAATTACTTTCTTTGTGTCTTTTGTAGGACTTTGGCTTTGGCTGACATTTTAATTTCCTTTATTTTTGCAAAAAAACTGCTTCCTAAAAGTTGTTACATCAAGGGCTTGAAAGCAGATTCACACATTTCTGAAAAAAAAAGTGTGTTACTGGTGGAAATTATTTGGCACAGCATTTCTTGTTTTTCTGCACAGTCGGTGTGGAGACAAAAGAAACGAGAGAACAGCAGGTTTATCAAACCAACAGACACAAAGACGTGTTGTTGCGACTCAGCTCAGGTGTGAATTCACCTGGTGGACATCTCGAAGCGGTCGTTCACCGAGCTCACTCTCCAGCACGTGGCCCCGCACCTCTCCAGCTCCTGCTCCCAGTCTGACGAGGACTCATACCAGTTCATGTGGGTGTCCCGGCGACGGTTGCTTAGAAACTGCTTCATCTCTGGGGGAAGAAAGTGATTCAAACACTTTTGTATCTAAAATATCTCGTGTCAGAGTACGAACATTATTTTGATGCTCATCGCTGTTTTGGAGACCAGTTTCAGTTTCAGATGGAAAAACAGTTTTAAAGTGGGACTGAATTTATTTTACTGTTTCTTCTGACTGTGATAAGAACATCTGAGGCGCTTGTTTGTCTCAATATGAGACTGAACCTCTTTGAAAGTCACAAAGCAAAGAAAGACACAAAGCAAAACTCTGACCGCACACTGGACACACTTGACCCCTGGGGCAGAGTTGAACTGAAGGACATCTAGCGACTTGTGTCAGAGGGGGGGGCTTGCATTATTTATCCAACACCTGACATGTCATTCATGACTTGGTCGGCCTAGCGTGGCTTTAACGTAGCATAATGTATTGTACAGACAGACTCATATTACTCTATACGGTGGAGGCAAAGAGCCAGCGGCTCGGCTGCAGCTCATCATGGTTCGGGGTTTTTGTTTTGTAAGCACAATGTACAGAGTGTCCTAATTTCTGAAAGTGGGTTAGATCCCCTCTCCCCTCTCTGAGAGCACAATGCTGCGTCTAATTATGACGGCTTAATCTTTCACAAATCGAGCTTTTCAATCACAGACAAAATGAACCCTTAAAAAAAACTCTGGGGAGCTTCGCCTTGAAACCGCTCAGGCGATTTCCTCACATCTGGCCGTTGTTTCAAAGACAGAGTTTTTCATTGCGTCATCACAGGGGAGAATCTTTCGAATGCTTCCAGCCAGAGAGGATGTGATCTTTATATATCATTATGGTCTGCAGAGAAACCAAATATGTTTCCTGTTTGATCTTTTCTTCTGTTTTAAGACTCGTAACATCACGTCCTGACAGAACGGCGGAGAGCAGAAATAGACAAACAGAAATAGACGAAACTCGGTCGAAGTCACGGGTAAAATGTTAGAACACTTTTGGGAACATTCTGTCCCTGCAGCCAGTGCGTGAAAATCAGAGTGAGAACAGATTTGAAGAAGGCAAACCGGCAGAAATAATATCGAGGCTTCAGAGAGAAAAGTGCAGCACAGGACCAAGATATTCATGCGTTTTCGATTCATGTGGGCACTTGTTTCTCACTTTCACTGAGCTGTTATTTCCATGAATATTAATCACAGTGAAGCATGCACAGAAAAAAAAATGAATTACAAACAGACTCACTGATGAATACCTTAGATCATCGACTCTTGATTGTTTCACATCAATAAACAGAACATCAGTCGGTTCATCAGGATGTGTGTGAATGAGTCTAAACCCCCTCTGAGTTTAAGTATCTGTCTTTGTTCTTTAGGACCAAACACAGCTGTAGACAGACGGGGCGACTGGAAAGGTTTTGTTTCAGTGCCAGGAAGCGAACCGATAGTTGTGTATACATGAGGGTGCATACATTATGGACTCACCTACACTCCCGAGGGCAGCGTTCTGGAAAGATAAAACGGACCCTGGTTTGGGAGGCTGGTACGTCTTGGCGATGGTGTAAGTTATCTGAGGAGGGAAAGCACAGCGAGCCCATCAGCATGACAAAGGTCATCGACTGTCAGCGTGAATGGTACAGATCAGCTTCTCTGCACAGAAGCCTTCAGGCTCTGAGATGACTGAGGAGGAGGACAGTAACCAGAGTCTTGAGTCCAA
This sequence comes from Acanthurus lineatus, assembly GCA_029814665.1. Classification (NCBI taxonomy): domain Eukaryota; kingdom Metazoa; phylum Chordata; class Actinopteri; order Acanthuriformes; family Acanthuridae; genus Acanthurus; species Acanthurus lineatus. The sequence goes on along the minus strand of JAPZDV010000025.1, from coordinate 4,657,057 downwards.
GCCAACGGACACACATACCAAATTATGTAGCTGCATGCGAGTATTTACCAAACCCGGTGAACAAACAACTGTTTGGAATTCGACATGGTTCACAGAGGAGCACACATGAGAAGGTGCA
>JAPZDV010000025.1:4626206-4656414 GCA_029814665.1 Acanthurus lineatus | reverse complement strand
AGGAGGACAGTAACCAGAGTCTCGAGTCAAAGCCAACGGACACACATACCAAATTATGCAGCTGCATGCGAGTATTTACCAAACCCGGTGAACAAACAACTGTTTGCAATTCGACAGGGTTCACAGAGGAGCACACATAAGAAGGTGCAAAAAAAAAGAGCTGTGTAAAAAAATAGAAAAAAAAGCATAAAATCATAAAAACAAATCTATAAAAAGTTTTACAGGCTGGAAAAAGAAACAAAACAACCACTCTTGGATGAAGTGGTTTTTCACAAATCCCTGTTTTTGGGCTTTTTGCACGCACAAGTTCAGCATTTCAGCCGCTGTCAGGCCCAGTAATGCTTGACATGAGATCACTGAATTCCCTAAAATTGGGAGAAGGACACACACCTCTAATACTTGTGCATCAGGAGTGAGACGGTCAAACAGGAAGCAGATGACTCGCAGGTCCCTGCAGTAAAGCACCAGCTCCTCTGGAGTGAACTTCAGCGAGGAGTTCGGGGTCACCAGCTTGGTACGATTTGGACCCACTGCAAGAAGGAGAGGCCAGAAATGATGCCTGATTAAACATTAGCTGGACAAAGGAGATCATCTGGGGATCATTTTGAAGTCTCACAAGAACAGAAACCACACTGAGATACAAGCAGCACATTTTAATTTAAAGTTTAACTTTTAAAGTGTGCTGCTGTTTTGTAGAAAACTACTTGCATGAAAGCATGAAATCAGATCATGATTTCTGTATATTTGGGGTCTTTTTTTGCCTTGAATGGATATTACAGCCATGAGAGAAGGGATGTAATGCTGCAAAACCTCACTCTCTGTTACCACTGTAACCATGTCTGTCGCAAAAAAATCAACCAGGATTGAAGATATGAATCAAAAACCTTTGAAAAAAGTCCTTTTTGGATCCACATAAGCACTCAGTGAGAAACAAAGTCCTCTTTCAAACAATGCAACGTGTCAGGAGGATCTCAGTATCTTTGTAATGTAAAAAACTAATAAAGAGAATCATATATTTTCTGAACTGCAGTATTAAAAGTATCAGAGCAAAAACAGGGAATGACATATACTCCTCTGTGATTGGACAGAAACACAAAAACAGGGAGTGTCACATTTCAGTAGTACTAGTCACAACATTTCCAGTCATAACATTAACTAAAACGTTTTTTTTTTGGGTTGTGACTAAAAATGTGGTCATACGGTTTCACTTACCAACCACAACCTTCTCTATGGATGCCAGAGCCACGTCATGATCCCCTAAAAGCACTGGGTCCGCATTGTCCTGCATCACAAATGTTGTTCAGAGGAAAGACATTTAACAACATCATAAATCTGTTTTGCTCCCCACATCAGAACTTTTGCATGTTGTTAATTCATCTCTTTCATATGAAAAAACAGTATTTTTTAAACCAGCACAGCTCCTCAGAGGGACTCACATCGGGTTTGGGGCTGTCCTGGGGCACGAAGGCCACTCTGAAGTGGGTACAGAAGAGAGTCCCCGACAGCCAGCCTCTTCCTTCCCTCGCAGTCAACTTCTTCCTCACCATAACTGCTCTCTGAAGCACACACTCGCCTGGCGGGGGCAAATGGGAGATGTAGAAGAGGTTACAGGATGGAGTTTGTGGGTAATGTAGGTCATATGAGGGGTTTCAGTTCGGTACATGTCTGAGAAAACTGACTACTGACTACTGTAAGTGTGCAGAACAAGAAGTTAAGAGAGGAGAAAACAGCAGAAAGTGCACAGAGAGCAGACTACTGGGATTGGTATGTAAAATCCCTTTAAACAAAAAGGTGCATCCTCAGGTTGTAACTTATTGCAAATGAAGAATACCACAAATACTTATGTAATGGTATAACAAACTAAGTTTAGAAAATCATTTAGGCAATCGTTAAAGTGTTAAATGACTACTAAAATAATCTTATAACTATGGTATAAGCAAAGACCAATGAGATGCCAGCAAAGTGTATTTATTTGGAACAAGAGCATCACAGATTTTTATAAATATCGGCTTATTCTGAATGTGATGCACACAATGTTTTTCAAACAAACTGTGACAGTGGCAGTAAAAGACTGGAGAGGTTGTTGAATGCTAAAGAGACACTTTTTTGGAACTTTCCACAGGTAAACGTTGTTTGGTAACAGGTAAAAGCAGCAGGATTGGATATGAAAGGGGGAATCCTCTAAAGACTCAGTTCACAAGCAAGAATGGGATGAAGTTCACTACTCAAAGACATGACTGTAAAAAGGATATAACTGCACGAGTTCAGGCACACTTTGTAAAACCCACTGTCTATGAACACCGCTCATTTGCAAATAATTGCATTCTGGTTGTTTTACATAGGGACCCAACATTTTTTTTTTAATTGAGTCTGTATATACTTGATGTGTGCAGGACTTTGTTATTGATCTGCTGATCCTGTTGAGACGGAGTGATGAACTCTCCTCTTCATCATCAGCTGCATGAGGAGGAGGAGGTTTGAGAAGCATCTGAAATTCCAGAACAAAGCTTCCAAAAACAAACCTTTTCACCCAGAAAAGTCTCTTACACACAAACACAGATGTGTGTGCATATTCTCAAAGAGGGGGGGAAAAAAAAAGAAAACTGTTTCACCAAAACAAACACACACACACAAACACACATACACACACAGCTGTGAGACTGCACATTTATAACAGTCTCCTGCAGGAATACAAAGCTTCTGCCAGCTAGACTGTAGGTTACCATGGCAACAGGGTCCAGGATAGGGGTAGACACGGAGGAAAATGGCCTTTTTGTCCACGACAAAGGGAGTATTGGGCCAGACACACGGCGAGGCAAATGTTTTCATATTCACTCAAAGACGGGGGGAAAGACTGCTGGTCCCTAAAAAAAAAACTGAGAAAACATTCCGAGGAAACACAGAATTCCTCTGCAGCACACGTGGAAGGAACCGCCGCGGCACCCTCATGCCGAAAATGACAGCTTTACAGAGCTCAGCCTTCCACTCGGTGCTCTTAATGAATGCTTTCAGCGATGCCAAATCACAAACAGGAAACAGCCATTTTTACACATGAAAAGCTTGTTTATGTTGCAAGCGAAGAAGGAAGCGAAGCCTTCGCCTCCAACGCCATAATTTTCTGACTTCGCATGACAGGTTTAAATCCTTGGGCGTGTTCTATGATTATGTTTGTGCCCTCTGCCATCCTCAAAGCCACGTACAAAAACTCTAGGCTGGACTTAACAATTAAACCCGACCACACATGATCCAGCTCCAGAGACTCCTGATGACTGAACACAAGTGAACCCTTGTTCAAAGCTCGCATTTAGGAGGACAATCTGCGGCTTTGCATGCCTTGTTTTAATGTCTCCACAGGGTGCAACGGAGCCGAAAACATTCCTGTAGCCTAAAGATTTGAAAGCTGGAGGGGAAAGGGAGATGAGGAGAGGAAACTAAAGCTGGTTAATTTGCACTCTTTGGTGAGATTTAGGCAGTTTCCTCCAGCAGGTGCTTCAGCCCTGCATTAGTCACAGGGGAAGGTGTTTACGAGACAGTTGTCCCTTAATCAAATAAAATCTTTTATGTTCTCCCTGCAGGGCTCCAGAGAGGGTAACAATGCAGCTGCACTAACACAGTAAAAATGCACTTGTAGCTTTTTATCTTTGAAGCCAGACAATCTTATCTTCAACGTTTACACTCTTTAAGCCGCGTTTACATTTCTGCTGCTGATGTGTGGGACGCATGTTTGGTACACGCCTTTGACTGTGGGAGCGGCGGACATTTAGCCGGATTACAGCTATGAAAAACAATAAAACAATAGCAGGAAAAATAAGACACGGACAAACATCTGAAAATGTCATACCGCAGACAAAACACAGTGGACAGCATGGCTGTTTGATTTCAGCTTCCCTCTGTTTGCTGTGGATTTTAGAGCTGGTGGCAGCTTTACAGATGCCAGTTACATCAACCTCATAAAGCATTACAAGGTGGACCGCTCACTAAATCGATGGGTCGGAGCTTCGAGCAACTGAGGAGCAGAAGGGCGAAACTAACAGGAGACACTGTGCTTTAAGGCAAAAAGCTGCAACACATAGTTTCAATCCACTCAAACACAGCAGTTGCTGGAATTTATTATCTGTATTTGAATAGCAAGGTCGCACATGGCACTTCAATTTACAATGCAAACCATTCAGAAGAGGAACTCTTTAAGAAATTTAAATAGTGAGAAAGTGTTTGATCTGAATTTTTTAGGAAGTTGTTAAAGAATGCTTGCTCACTTTAAAAATATAGTTCTAGGTAAAAGCATTTGCATGTCTCATTGAAGGTTGTGCATAAACACTGAATTTCATGGAACCATTTTTATTCCCACAAAAACAGTTTAAATGTGAATTTGACATTTTTTTGCTGCTTCTGTCGATGCTGAGGTCACTAAACTGCATGTGAGGAGACGGAGCGACCTTAAGGATCAGCCTGAGAAAATACAGCTGAGAGAGATCTGAACCACATGCGCTCACACAGCCTCTTTCTCTTTTGTTTTTCATCCACATTTGTTCCTCATTTTCAGCTGGGATGCATGCAGAGCGAGAAGGTTTCTGCCCTCCTCAGCCCACTGAGAGAAGGAGTTAAGACCAAGAATGAATAACACTGGGTCAAATCCAGGGTTGCAGTTGCTTAAACAAAGTGATAAGTATGATTATTGTATTAATGACAAAAAGGAAAAAGTGCTTGATGACGACTGCAGTCTTCCTTATTTGACTCAGCACAGTGTGTCCGGAGAACTTCTCTGCTGAACAACTGTGGTTCAGGAAACCACAAAACTTCGTGCAATTCAAAAGCCACAAACGATGACAGCAGTTTTTAAATGACCACCATGTTACATTAGCCTGTCACATGATACAGCGAAAGCAAAAACATCCAACTTCTCCCTTCACTTTATAATTGCTGGCTAGTTTAATAGAAATACGGCCCAAAATACCTTGTTGGCCTTTTCTTTTCATGGATAATAAGCTACTAAACATTCATTTAAAGTCACACAAAGAGAATTTAATACCTTTTTCAATAACAAAATCGAAACCCAACTATACAAATGATCGATGCTGCGGTCTCTTGTCCGTCAATCAACGAGGTATAAAGGTGATTGACAGCCTTTTAATCCAAAAGTAACATAAGACTGTGGAGAAAAAGGGATTGTGAAGTTGCTCTGAAGGGGGTCCTGGCCTCTTGGCATTGGACATGAATGGACGGTATGCCCCCTCCCCCACTCGCTGCATTGACGGGGTACATGATCTACCTATGGCTGTCGGAGCTGTCCTGACCCGTTTGGCCTCCCGCAGGCCGGCTCGGTTTCTGCAGGTCTGTGTCTGGGTGTCACATGAGAAGGCCGTGGACACCGGGCACTGCCCCTTAACTACTATGAGAACGAAAACTCCTGCAGACGTGTTGCTGATTTTGTGATTCATAAAGATGTTCTCGACTTGTCAGTGGATCTTTGAGACAATGCAAAACATGCAGCCATGCGACAACAACTCCAGTCTGTTGATAGTGATGAAAGAGTTAACAGTAGTTTTTATGCAGAGGTGACAAGTGACCCATGCTTTTGCAGAGTGTGTGCATGCTTGTGTTAGAGAGAGAAAGGAAGAAAGAGAGAGGCCACAGGTGCAATGTGAGCCTTTTCTCACTGACTCGCGACGCCTTTGAGTCTGAAAGTGAACTTGTTCTCACAAATTGTCTCGACACTTGCTCTGCAGATCACGCACGAACCCAAAAAGGACAGATTTCCTCACACTTAAATCTGAGTCCGTTTGAAAAACTGCCCGACATAAAACGAAATCCTACGTTTGCAGCAAATGAATAGTAACACAAGAGCTAAAAGAGGTCTCAGTGGAAATGAGGATGATGATTCTGAGAAGTTAGCAGTTCTGCCAGCGCACATCTCTCTTCTTCTCTTTGTTAATATAAGACATGGACAGCTGTGTTTCTAATCTGCCTGGAATGGAGGTGGAGAAAGAGAGAAGCCGGGGGAAGCGTTAGATGGTTTTGAAGATGGAGATGAAAGACAGCAGGGGGAAAAAATAAATGTGAAGAGTAAAGACAGTCGACATTTCACAGTGAAAAGTGAACAGCTAAGAATAGGAGCACTGTGCGTGTTGTCAAGAACCAGCAGAGTCTGGAAAGTATTTGACGAAAACACACTGCTGGAAAACAAATTAAGGCTGACTGAGTGAAAGAAAATAAGGAAGGAAGTGTGTGTGTGAGTGTGTGTGTGTGTGAGTGTGTGAGCGTGCTTTGTACAGTGTGTGCCCATGCATGAATAAGTGTGTGTGTGCTCTATGTTTGTGATTGTGAAAGTTCAGTGTAAGATCCCAATATCCTTTATCAAAACAAAAAACAACTGAGGCATAAAAATTTGATTTTACTACAAAAACGGAGACTGAGACTCAGAATGAAATGGGCCAAGGAAGCATCACTACACACACACACACACACGCACACACACACACACACACACACACACACACACACACACACACAGAGCTACTGAGGAGCTACTGATATGCAGTGTTAAACATTAGCCTGGTTCAGGCCGCGGCGCTCTGGTCTGGTGACAGTTGTATGAAAAGCTCCTGCAGGGTGTTGCTGACACAAGAGTGTGAGCAGAGTTTGGCTGGAGAAATCACTCTGACTGCAGCAGAGATTCTTCTGTGGCTCTGCCCCATCCAGCAGATTATTACTTTCGTTAAGAAGGTTGAGCCCTAGCAAAGCTAGATGGCTAAAATCTCTTGAAAGAAAGTTGGGGGGGAAAAGGAAATTGAGTTTTTTGTGTGTTTGTGTTTTTCATATTTCATCAAGGCAGCTAGATCTTTGAGAATTCAGTCACATTAGGTTACAGGACAATCAGTATGACCTTGATGTGACCACAAGTGTTAAATTGATGCAAAGTAAACGAACTAAAAATAAATACTAAATGCTGCCTGAAGACTCACACCCATGTAGTTTTACGGTGGTGCAGCTACAAGCAAATGGTTAAATTCTGCAGCAACTATAAATACCTCCACACGAGACTACAGTAAGTCCTGCAAAACCTCACCTTTAATCACATACAGCAAAGACATTCACTGCTGATTTTTACTTCATTTTGTTAACATTTGAGGACATACAGTTTTTCAGTAAAACTGCTTTAAATCTCGTCTCCACAGCTGTTCCTTAAGGCACTCAGTCCCCCTCCTGTGTGCTCGGGATAGCTTTTCAGCACCACATGTTTTCCCATCTCAAAAAGGAAAAACACCTGCGGTGACATTCCCGGTCCAGGTGTGGTTACAAGTGGAATATGGAAATTTCAAACCACAGAGAACAATGAATGCAGCAGCAGTTTTCTGCCTCAGTGTTATTGAGCGCTGATATTTCATCTGATTGTGGGACGGCATGGCAGTGGAACTGAAGGTCAGGCTGGGAGGTGTTATTTTATTTGGTGCCTTTACACATTTCTTGTGTCTGACTGGTGCGACGTTCAGCTGTTCAGCTGCAACCTGTTCAGTGTTACAGTAGCTTGAGTCATTCCCTATTCATTTAGTCAACGCAGGACATGCGGATTGGTCAAACAGAGGAGTTTAGGAAATGCAACAGAAACCATTTAGAGCAAGATGGCTTTAATGAGACTTGATGTAATGATAACAGACATAACTAAGTCACTTATATATTTAAAAACCCTTATATGTAAATATCTTATCTTGATATTAGCTCATACAAGCATAATCTTACCTGGCAGGCAGCGTAGCCCAAACACATCTCGACTCCTTGCGTTGACCCCACTCTGACTCAGCATCCTCTCCTGTAAAAACACAGACAGATGTTTCGTGTTTACTGGGAATAGTTTGACATACTGGGCATTTGTACCTGCATTTTCTTCCAGTGAGCAAGATGAGAAGATCAGATCTTTATGCTAAGCTACATGACTTGACTTGACCGCTGTCTGTAGCCTCAAATAAAGCTAACAGACATTAGAGTCATCTCAATCATGTCATCCATCTGAAATACAGTTTAACAGAATCATTTTAAGTGAACCCAGTGCTAAATTTAAGCTGCAACACATCACAAACTTCCTGAACGATTTCAAAAGTGGTTTTTGTTTCACAGGAATAACGTTCTATTTATAACCCATGTCCACAGACTCTTTCAACTGTTGGGTCAAGACATAAAAAAACAGACTAAACACATGAACGGAGCCTTATGTCACCTTTCCTTTTGTGGATTATTTTTACATCACGGCTCAGCCTGCTCCTCTCATCTGGCTCATCTCTGTGGACTGATGTTCAAAGACAAAGAAACAAAGCCAAACCACACAATGCTCCATGATTCTTAGTTTCCATGTTGCTGTTTGTTCCTGCTTTCTCTATAATAGTAATGAAGTCTCAAGTGCTCGAGTCTGTCCTGCAAACACAGTTCAACCCCACTGAGGTTTCTATAATCAGACTGTGAGCTTACTGGCACATATGCTTCCACTTTATTTTGCTACTAACCCCCCTTTGTGAGGGCCATTTACATTTATCGGCTTGAAATCCCATAATACGCCAAGGCCTGCAATGTGAGAGGACGATGTGATTATACAGGTGGCGAGCGAGCTTTAAAGTAGTACAGAAATAGAGTTAAGGCCCCGAACGGGCATCCAAGAAAACTATAGGTTGTAAAGCCTCAAACCTCTCTCAGCAGTTCTGGCTGAGTTTCGACCCACAATGAAACTATTAATCACTGTTTGATTTAAGGCCGCTGCTCCGTTACTAAACATAGGTGTTTCTGCGACTCAGCAAGGGTGTGTGAACAATAATAATAAATCTACTCAGTCGCCTGTGTTATGCTAACTATTTTGCAGTGTGGTGAGTTTTACGTCTGCAGCCTGCTCATGAAAACCTGAGACTCGAAGCTTGTGGGCCCCTATTAAAAAAAAAAAAAACTGTCAGCATTTAACAAAGAGAACCTTTGCTCCTTCAGAAGGTTGTAAAGTCACACTTATTCATGACTGGCTGTTTTCTTCACATGCAAGAATGTCTGACTGTTTCAAAAAAACCCTTAGATTCTGCTGTTTGCTACTGATGGTATGTTGAAAGAGCACTGACATGATATCAGAAAGATTTGTCAGGTTTATTGCTCAGTTTTTTGATATAAAGGCATATTTTAGAAACATATTTGAAACTATACATATATTTTGTTAACTGTAAATCAGAGCTTCCTGATATCTGCAATTTATTCAGAAATAAAAAATGAAAAATGGGCAATGGAAGTCTTGTTAATGATTAAAAAAGAAAAAAACTAATTTTCAAATTAATTAAACTTGGGTGAGGTGATTTATGAACTCACTAGTAAAAATAAATTAAAGGAGCACTAATTCATGTCATATGGGAAACCCTGCTCTGGTGCAATATCTTCCTATTTAACAGTTTACTTTCTTTGTGTTTATTCCAAGATATTTTAAAATTTGGTTTCGGTTCCAACAAATTTACTGACCAAATTAAAAGGGCTAAAAGCTGTGCGTGGACTAAAACGCTTGAGAAAAACAAGGGTTACTTTGATGATAAGGCAGGACATTTAAATTTTACGAGGCATAGTTTCTGCTGGCCAAGGCATTGTTCTTTTTTTTCTATCTGGCTTATAAATGTCTTGTGCGTTCCCTCAGTGTCTCCACCAACACTGACAGAAAACCTGCAGCTGAATTCCTCATTCCTTCCATAAAGAGCGTCAGGAGCTACTCACATCTTGCTTTGTCTTATCTGTCATGAGTCCGACGTCTGATCCGTCCTCTGAAGGTTGTCAAGACTGACAAACTCGTGAGGCAAGTGAACTTAATGCGCAATGTAACGTGCAAGGTGAAGGGTAACTGGCACTCAGCTGCAGCCTAATGTGTACATAATGCGATAAGGGTGATATCAGCAGCGCTCTCTCAGTTAGACTAGTTCAAATTTGATTTGTGCGCAAGAATAAATGTGACTTAAAGATCTACAGCAAAAGTATTCATATGTAAAATCAAGATATTTGTCCTTCACTTGCAAGTTTCTCACCAAAGAAGAAACAAAAGGAAAACTGTCTATGCACAAACTCAAAGATACTGCGGCTCAAGTGAGCCTGTCATCATCTCTGAGTCATGCATCAGCCAGAAACCACATTTCCAGGGACGTGCTTCAGCTGACATATCACTTTTTCTGTCATTATGTGGCTCAAACGTCCCCAGTCTATCACTTTCACTGTCTCGCTCTCCCCTATGCTGCCTCTCTGCCCCACTTTTGCCCTCCTCTGCTCCCTCCCTTCATCCTCAGGGACAGTGGCCAAGGCTTATTGCAGTTTCCATTGCTCATGGCTTCCTCTCGCCCCTGTGGCCAGACTTCTGCAGTAAGCCTGCTTGTTCCTGGGTCTGGAACATACTTCTCTTTCCTAAAACATCAGGCCAAAGTCACGAGGAAAGAGAAGGAATTGGAAATTTGAAGAGATACTGCAGAAATATCACCGTCTCCTTTTACATTCTGAGCTCAATGATTTGAATCATTATTCTATCATTCTCAAAAATCTTTTTTTAACAAGGGACTCTACAATTAGTCAACTGTTTCCAAATAACGTCTGTTCTTTTTTGGGCAGTCAGGGTGTTTCAAAACACACTGTGGACCTTTAGCTTTCATGGTTAAGATTTTAAAAGCAACTTCTACTAAGATATTCTCTGCTTGGGGACTGTAAAGTACATACAAGCCTTCAGCTCCTGCTCACTGCTTAAAAGGGTCAACGTCTGTTCATCTGCATTGTGCTTTTCACTCCCTCACATGAATGGGTCATATGGCATTGTGAACAGGCTTGGAAGAAAAATAAGGACATGAGGTAGTTTTCCTAAATGGGACTCACTTTGATGTGTTTCCTCTTATTCCATTTAGGATAACATGAGTTTTTTTTTTTAGTCAACAAAAGCAGAATGGACTTAGGATTTTAATCATTTTTGGATCACCGAGTCTTTCCTTTGGAGGCAGATCTGTAATAAAATGCTGTTTTTGCTATTTTAGAAACAGAGGACCTGACCTCATGTATATACATGCGCTTAGAGTAGAAGACAGAAAGAAATCTTAAAAATAAGCAGCAATTTGTGGAGGAATGAGGTTCTCAGTGTAAATATATTACACTTTATTATATTAGCCTGGTGTATTTAAAAAAACCTACACAATTATTGTTTCCGGCAAAAGCTTCATGTTGGTCTCTTTATGAGAAAACAGAAAAATTACAGACAAGACCGAGAAAAATCCTACATAAAGGGTAAAACAATGAATTAATATTTCATGAACTGGGAATTCTGATGGTTAATATTTAATGCGAGGATTTCTGCATCAAACTGTAGTGAATATCTCGCTTTTAACCCATTTCTCTGCGGAAGCCAGTAGCAATTAGCACAGCGCTCACTGTTGTCGCCTGTTAATTCTGAAACCCTCCATGAATGTCTGGCAACAAGAGAACATTAACCGCACTTGCATTCTTATCTGTTCTTCATTATTATACCATTAGCCCAGATTTCAAGACGCACAACAAACATGACTTGCTCTTTAATTGTAGTCCTGCTGAATGATTAGTAATTCGTCTCTGAACATAACTGAGTCTGTATTAGCTCTTTCCTGATTGCTGAATTGCTGACTATTCAGTGTCAGTGCTGACACAGATTCAAACAGGTGTTCGTGCAGCTAATGACGCACTGGGAGGTCAGAACAGGGAGATTCAAAGTTCATATTAAAAACAAATAAACAGTGTTTTCTTACTAAAAAAGGGAGGGTGGTTTAAGAGTCTAGAACCAAGCTAGCAGAAATTCTGTGAGGCTACACTTGAGCACAATGGTGCATTGAGCTAAATACCAACATCTGCATGCTAACATGCTAAAAATGGCAATTCCTTCAGTGTGACATTTGGCAAGCATGTGTTTACAATGTTCATGATCAAATATAGCACGTTAGCATGCTAACATTTGCTAATTATGTTGCAATCTACAGCTGAAGACAATGGGGACGTTTACAGGAATTGGCCATAAACCACAGTGCTGCACACATCTAAATTTTTTAACCTGATGATGACTGGAAATGAAAAGTTCAGAGTCCACAAAGGTGTTACAGGATGTGTCCCAGGTCAGTCCTAAGGATCTGTTCTGGTGCTGATCCAGGCAAACTTTTGTGAGAGTGCAAATGAGACAGTTTTTTTGTGTGGAAAATAATTTTGTTATTCTGCTACTGAACACTAATCTGTCTACCGGGTTGGAAAAATTAACTACGCTTCTACTGACACAAATCTGTTATCTTTTCTATCTCTTTGTTCTCAAAGAGCTTTGTTCTTGCTAGCTGCTAGAGCTGAGGCAATAAACTGATAGTCTTAGTTGTTATCCCTTTTATAAGACTAATCATTGTCATGTGATGCAATCTTCAGAACATACCTGACTGTTACAGCTGTTCTTGCATCTAATGTTACTGAATTAGTCATGAAATCCACATTTCTGGAGATATTATTAAGATGAAAGCACCAACTGACAATTTAAATCCACTGTTGGAATTTATTTTGATCAGAGTCTGTTTAAAGCATTTAAGACATCTTTAATGTGACTCTGAAAGTACTACCATTCATCCTAAAAAATACTGAGCTTCTCCTCCACCACAGGCAGCAGGTCATATCAGCTGTTGCTATGTGATGCAGTGAAAGTAAGGTGGCAGCATTAAAAAGCATCGAGTGTTTCCATTAACCCACATTTACAAATCAAACCCTATTTGATTTGACAGCGTGTTTTTATCAGTCACTCCTGTCTGTCAGACAAGCTCTAACAGTTTCCCAGCATTCCTCTCTGTAAAGGAAAGGAGGGTTGCCTAAAGGCGAGACAGACTGTGACTAACAGATCACAAGTCTGACAAACACAACAGGCAGTGCGTCCATCAGCGGCAGTGTTTCCTCCTCTCCGTCCTTTGAGCACACTTCCACGTCTCTAAACCTCTTACATTCTCACTAACGGTACATCATTGCCGATGAGAGTGTCAGCTAAATAGCTTGAGTGAAAATCTAATGCTGAACATTGAGCAATCTCAGCTCCTCATACGAGTCTCTCATCTGAAATGTTATTCCAACAGTCATCTTTACTCTGACAGCTCAGTCCCAAGAGTGAGATTATCGGAGTCGTTCCATGCACTCAAACAAACATCGAACCCCTCAAGACACTGCTCTTTCACAACTCAATGGTGCTGCCGGTTAATTATCCCAGGTCGATACACCCTCTTACGAGGCCGTAAATCTGCTCCGGCGTTAAGAAGAGCCCATTGTTGCGCTCTGTTTAAGCAGTGGAAGCTGCGGCAGCTCAGGGGCTGGCAGTGTATGTGACGTTGGGGTCCTATGGGAGCGGGTGTGGGTGACTATACTGTTTTGGCTCACTCCTATCATGCTAGGATCTCTGGTCTCTCTGAATAGAGCTCAGATGATCCCTCCTCTGGCATTTTTTTGCTTCTGTGGAGCTTTGTGCTGTGTGCCTTTCATGCTGACTGCTTCAAAGCTGGCTGGGAGATGCAGATAGAGTGAACTCAAGGGGATAGGCGCAGCCAAAATTAGCCTGAATAAGCCTGCTGTACTGACAGGATGCTGGCCTAGGCATCCTTATGTTGCGTTTATGCAATGCTGTTTTGTTTTTTTTTTTTAATACCCCTCAGATTTGTCATTTTTCAAGTTGAAATGCCAAACGTTTTCTCGCTCCAGCCTCTTAACTGTGAGGATTTCCTGCTTTTCTTTATCTTATGAGACTTAAGGGACTGTTGGTTGCACAAACTGAGCATTCTGCGGATATCGCCTCTGGCTTCAGGAACTGTTATTTTCGATTGTAATGACTTCTCATAAAATAAACTATAAATCAATCAATCATGAAAGCAACATGTGAATTAAATGGTCATAAAAAGACTAACTACTTGCATAAAAGTAACTTATCATAGTTCATGCCTTTCACAATGGTCTCGGGTATTAAACCTTGATTAAAGACGAGAAGATTCACCATTATCTGCAAACTGCAAAGCCATCTGGTCCAAACTCAGCCCTGGACTGGATTCAGTTTTTCTAAAGCAGTCTTAGCACATGCTCATGGAAGAGAAAACCCACAAGAGTGTGTGGGTGGCCCGTGCATATGATCTGCACAGCCTACTACTCAACATTACCATATCTTAGGCTCGGCCACATTCTCCTACTTGAACACATGGAATTCCATCAATGGGGGGTGGGGGGCTGTGTCAATCCCTGCACATCTCATTCGGGGGGGGGGTAATCAAATTCAAAACTCCTCTACCACCCAACTGCTGTCTCCATGGCGACTGCCAGATGTTGTGTGGTGTGCACATCACCCCCCCCCCCACTCCACATGCAAGCCTCGCCCGAGGGGCAGAGTAAAGAGGCATCTGTTACCGTTTTTCCCCTGCGGCTGCTGAAAATAACCAGGGAGAGACAAAAAAGCCAGGCAACACAAAGACGGTGCCAAGAGACCGTTCCCAGAGGAGTAAGCAACTCTGAACACACTCATACTATGTGTACACGCCGCTTTGTGCTGTCAATCATAATAATGAGTCCTTCAGCCCCCCCTGTCCTCTCAAGTGCTGCTGAACCTCGGCAGTGTCTAACTAATAATTCAAAACGCAGCAGCACAAGGATTTTTTTTTTTTTTTATCTCCAGCACTTCATTGCAGCATCATGTGACCGTTCAAAGCCGTAGCAATAATCACAGCTGCAACTGGCTGCAACTGGCTTCTTTAACAGTTCTCTGGGGGACGATGACTGTCCGCAGCATCCGTCTTTGTGCACAACAACATAATCTCATTGGAGGCAGACCCCATGCGGCGAGAAGTGATTAAGATTCACCACCACTTCACTGGCCTTTAACAAGACATAATTATGAACCTCTCTGTCGTCCATACAGAAGGAAACAGCAGCAGCTCCATGCAGGGTTGCTGTGTCTTTCTCAGGGTTAGCCCCCTCCCTGTAAAAGCTGCCATTGTGAGTTGTGAACAAATACAACATGAGACAGTCCACATTAGTGAAAACACTCTCAGAGGGACCTGCAGGTTTAATCTTGCAAGGCTGCAAAAAAATACCTGAATGCACATTTATAGCCCTGCAAGATGAATGATGGCCGGTGTTTCCTGCATCATGACATTGCCTGTTTCCTGGCCTCTCTGTTGTTTAATCACATGAGGAGTGTTGATGAGTTACCTTTTATAGCACTGAGAAAGCAAAATAAAAAAAAGGCTAAAGTGAAACCTAAATCAGATTAACCTATTCATCTTAATTTAACTGAATATTATATAACCTACACCTTTATTTTGATGCTTTTGCTATAGTTGCAATGCTAAAAGCAGAGGAGATAACAGTCATCTTACCTTTAATTTTATTTAAAAAAGAACCTAGCTAAAAGCTGCACTTTCATAATCAAAATCCTTCAATTAACATCTGTCATATAGCAGGATTAAACACTATTTAAAGCTCATTTAACGTGTTACTAAGACTTTTTAATACCATAATTATAGCTCAGTCTACAGTCATGTGACACCACAGAACAAATTAAAAAAAAATAAGTTGTAATAAATAACGTTTGTGTCGTTTAAAGTCTTTTAATTAGCCTGTTAGCTTCGTCAGTTAGCTTAGTTTGACGGTGAAATCTTACCTTGATGTCTGGCAGCATTTGTCTCACTTTGAACGTGGTTTTAGATCCTGTCAACATCTTTGAACTCGACTCAAACGGAAAAAATAAGAGCGACAGGGTTAAAAATTAAAAAAAAATGTGTGTTAAAACAAGCTAACGCTCGCTTCGTTACTCTTTTTTGTCGAAAATCCGTAAAAAAAAAATAAGCGGAGAAGCTCCGGAGTCCGGTAACGGTTAGCCTGTGTCACCGGCCGCTACAGTTGATGTGTTCAATGAGGACATAGAAACTATTTTCGCTCTTTTCATCGCTATTCGCGCTGACAGCATCCGTGTCCAGACTACGTAAATAACAACGAAAACACACGCCGCCGAAACCCGACCATGCTCACTGGACTGTTATTAACGGGTGTTAGTCACTAACGGAGGGGATGTGTTCACCGTTACTGCCGCTTTCCTGCCCATTGCGCTCTATTTGTTTATTCCTTCGCCATAGTGAAACACACACTGGTGGAAAGGAAAAAAAAATCGTTAAATGCAGCAGTGGAGCTTCTTAAAGGGGCAGTACACCGGGACCGTGAACGTCTCTGTGACCCACAGAGTCCTGAACTAACAGTGAAAGTCCACAGGAAGTTTTATTTTACGCGCTAGAAGCTCAGCACAGTAACGGGAGTCAGTTTTTCCCAGCTTTCATGAAACCACTTGAACTCACCACCACTCAAGGTTGACTTGGTAAAAAAAAGTGCCGAAATATACAGAAAATACACAAAAATACTTAATTACGAGATAAAAACCTGCATCTAAAAGAAGTATAATATAAAATTAGAAGTCACCTCATGTTATATCATTTATTTAAGTACACCAATGGTCATTAGTATTGTTAAAATGTTGCTTGCGAGTAATTTTTAGTTGAATTGCGCTCATGTGTTATTATTTTAATGTTACAATTTTTTGTATATTTCTTATTATTTACTTTTACTTTTCTCCAATAACCTAAACTTTCCTTTTTTTGCTCTTGAGCTGATTGCTTTTCATATTGGATTGTTTATTTGTTGTTGGTAATGTAGTTTTAAAGTAACATTTTAATGTTAGCATTTATTTCAATGACATTTTTCAGTCAGCTGGTCCACATGCAGGTGATTTTATTTGCTCCATCTTTTAAATTCCTAATATGTCTTGTATGTAACCTCTTAATCTGTGAAGTAACTTGAGAAATAAACGGAATAAAAAGTTCAATAACTCTCTGGAAAATGGTGAAGTAGAAGAATAGATTTAATGTTTCCTGAAACGCCCATTTGAACCCTCCCTTTTAATCCGCAAGACTTGCTTCAGTTCCCTTAAATTCATACTTGTGCATCATGATGACTAAGCCTGTTGGACTTTCTTGACCTTTGTTGTGCTTTGCATACATCCGAGCCTTTTACATAAGCACATGATAAATCTGTCTTCAGTAATTCTAATATAAATGTGACTTTATTCCCGAGGTAGTTGCCTACATGAACCGTTTTGACTCTAAATGTCATCCAAGGACACGACTTTTGTTGTGCACCCAGTTATTAAAATGAAAGAGTCAGCTTTGCTTTTCATTGTGAACTCTCTGGCTTTGTATTCAGGCAACTCGCTGTTAGGAGCTTAAAATTAAGCAGTAGCTGAGCCAGTGAGCCAAAATCCATAAAACCATTCAACACTTGACCTTCTAGTGTTACATGCCTACAAAACCCCTCTTAAAAAACAAAATAATCTTGTTAATTCTCCTTCTGCAGCCTCATTTTGGTCGGCAGTACCTTTTTTTCTCCTCTTTTAGCAGCTCTGCGTGGGGACTGGCTCCTGCTCCTCTCTCATCCAAACTTGTGGGCGAAAAAAAAAAAACACACCAATAACTTTCTTTTGGAGTCCACTTGAGAATAAATACCTTTCCAGCAAGAACAGGGAAAGTTTGAATAATCCCGAGCGACAGTCTGTCCTGCTGAACAGGTGGGGAGACGGCGTCCTTGTGAACGATAATAGAGAGAGGTCTGGATTTTTTACCACATGGGAAACTGTTCAATATTACATAAGGGTCTCCAATTTCTCTAATACATAAAACAGTCCCAGACACAGGACCTTGCATCATCTGAGCTGGAGTTATTCAGCGATGTATAATGCAGCAAGGTGAGGGTAATCCACAATGACACAGATGACAAATATTCATAATAAAATTTATATGTGAGCTCAGTTTAACTTTTAAAATTTGTTTCAATTTTTGTTTCAAAGTTATTGGGGTTTTTTTTATATAATTTCTGCAGATTCACCTCAATACAAAGCATGATAATAGTATCACAGCATCACCCTTAAACCTTTAACAAGTTGACTTGTTTCATATTAAAAGGCTAATTTAATATTTTGTTCATTTTAAGTCTGATATCAGCAGTTACTGTAGTACATTTATGAATAATCTGACAGTTATTTTCACTTGCTGGCTCAAATTTGCTTAATTAGTGTTACAATCAAGGGAATGTTTAGCATATTAGCTTGAAAAATCCCTTGTCAGTCAGCTGTCAATTGGTTTTCTCAGCTTTAATTCCAAGCTCTTCCAGTCTAGTGCTGCAGCTTTATGTATGGACTGAATTTAAAATGTGTAATACCACCTTTATCTTATTACCTTTACAGACATTTCTCATATGACACACAGAAAAGGCAGAAGCATAACATTCTTGAAATACAATGAGAATTTATTCAAACGGTGCAAAAAATTAATTATTATAATAATAATAATAACCTAAACATAAAATCTGATGTTCTTTCTGTCCAGATTGCACTGTCACACAGCCTTAGGGCTCTCCTCTCAGAACGAAACAAAAGCGAAACATTAAAACAATAAAAAAATAAGAACAGATCAAAATACCAGGACAAATGAAATCAAGTTAAAATAATGCACAAATTTGGTAAAATGAATTGCCATTTACATGCAACAGTTCCAGTCCCATGCAACTCGAAGTATTCCATGTTAATGTCACTGATGATGATGATGATGAATATTCTGCCCACACAGAAATTACAGTGTTGTACAATATATAAAAATATATCGGGTCAGCTGTGTTGCAAAAAAAATAATTCTTAGCCATTTCTCTTCAGGTCTGGAGGAAATGAGCTGGGTCGACGAGAACGTGTTACTGTCATGTTTTAGCATAGCACGGATCGGTGGTTGTAGAAAAAAAAAAAAGTAAACAAAAATATACAAACCGAAAGAGAAAAAAAAAAAGCAACAAACAAATAAAAGCCAGACTGCTAGACAATTAGCCATGTAAGAAAGAACATCCTAAAATGTCGCAACTAAACATTCCACAAGGAAACCTATTAAAAAAATCTTGCTATAAATATATATATTCTCAAATGGTATCTTGTTAGGTCAGCATTGAGGAATTAGTTTGCAATAAGGGGGCCTCAAGTATCAGAGGACCGTCTGGGAGTCGACTTCGACAGCCAAAATGTCACTTTTAGGTAAACACTAATTCTACCCCAAATCAAGGCTCTTACAAGCTTATCATCTATACCTGTTTCAGTATCCAACAATATACATTCTTACCCTTTTAAAAACACTGTAAAACTTTGGGCTTACAAAAATAACTTGGAACATATTTATACAACGTCTCATTGCTTTTTTTTTTTATTTAAATACAAAAAAGTGTTTGTAGCCTGTAAAGTCTTATGTTTTACATGTTTCTGAGGCATCCTTTCCATCGCAAAAAAAAAGAAAGAAAATAATAACAATGGTTTTGTAAGCTAATTATCACGGGTGGGGGAGGGTATGTACACTGACACGCTTTAACAAACAGGCATCACCGTCCCGTCGTAAGGGAACACTTCATGGGTCTCCTCTGAATTAAAATGCTAGTGCATGGACGCATGTCAACACACATAAACACAGCAAATGCAAATGTTTTCATGAGAAGAGCGATGGGAAATCATGTCTGTCATTAAAATTCTAGTGTTACTTTAAACACACAGCAAAAAAAAAAAAAAAATTCCCTTATTCTTTGACCAGCTTTTGCAACGTACAAAATATTGTAATACAGTCGTACATAGTGTTAAATTAGCACTATTCATAATGATTCCTAAACATTTTGGTTACTTTTTCGTTTGTAGTTTTTAGTGTAGGTCAGGAGGGTAAGCTTCAGTTAAAAAGAAAAACAAAACAAGAGTGCCCTCAACTGGGCAAGGCAGTGAATTGCATACTAAATTGTGCTTTTTTTTTTTATTCTAGACTTGATGTCAAAGAACAGATTCAATCAATAAGAGCAGAGCAATTAAGAGTCACGCTGCCAGAAAGAAATCATTCACCATGGCTTATCAAAGGGGGAAGTAATGACAAACTTAAGTAGTCATTTTGACATCAGTACAATTAAAACAGCTCTGAAAATTTAAATTAAACTAAGGAAGACTCAAACAGGACACCAGTCTGTATCAACTAGTTGATATGCCTAACCGAAAAGAATAATCACATTATCTTAATATCCTCAACACAATTTACCAAAAAAAAAAAAAAGAGAAAGAAATAAAAGAAAGAAAAAATAGTTATAATAATAATTATTTGTTACATCTGGGGCAGTAGTAGTAGAAACTGCAGGCGACGAAGCAAGCAGTGAATACTTTAATGTTCATCTTGCACAACACATGGACAGGATTGTGATGCCCCAAAGACAAATGATGAAAAAGGCAACTAGGAAACTGAGTTAGATGGTGTCGCTGGCACCAAAATGCTGTAGCTCTACAGTAGCTGAATTCTTTCGAGAAAAAAACCCTCCTGGCCCCTTTCCTCCTCCCTAATTTTCCCATGAACAGAGGTGGCAGTGTCTGCAGGGATGAATAAAAGGACAACAGTCAGGCCACTTCAAAAAACAGTAAAAGGTTTTGGTACTCCGGACATCAGTAAGCTACGGAAGCTCTGAGAGGCAAGTGAGCAAAAAACACTGTTGATCTTTTTTTTTTAGTCTGAACTAAACTGTTTTCTCTCCCTGTGTTTATGACTCGGGGTTAAGGACAGGTAAAAATAGCTTTGTGTGTGTGTGTGAGAATGTGTGTGTTTGTTTTTGTAATACTTATTTCAGCCACAAGAGGCTTAAGTGAACCAGTACCCAATGTTCAAAATAGGACTAAAAGTATTCATGTTTTCTATCAGGTGAGTTTTGCATCTCCATACAATCTTAACACAAGGAACACATATCCTGTTAAATTATTAAACATAACTATAGAAATTTCACCAAGAAAACTATTTCAGATAAAAAAGCAAATGTAAGAATATCATAACACTCTCCTGGCAGAGTCTTTTTTGTCCTGTTCTTAAGTCACACACACAAGAGAGAAAACATTCAAGATCAGACTTCGAAAAATAGATCCGATTTTTCTCTCAGTTTCCTCTTAAAGTTTCCATAGAAAAGTGCTTTAATTTGTGCAAAAAGAGACAATGCAATTGGGTTTTTTTTTTGGACAAATGCCAGAAATTAAGAAACTACCTTCAGTAGAACTTCAGAATTTGCAGCGGGCGACCAAACCAAAAGACATTTAGATGTCCTGTAAGCATGGACACCACAAACGTCTGACTGTGAAGTTAACCTTTTGAGTGATCATGGGATTGCATGAGACGTGTTTCCCATTTCTTAACCAACAGAACATAGAGGGTTTTGTCATTTGAAATGTCCAGTTTTCAGAATCATAGCTTGTTACCAGAACTTGTCAGGACAATGTGAATGCTATCGGCTATCAACATCCAACATAAGTGCAAGCATTTCTTTGCAGTTTTTGCAAACATTAATTGAAGACAACTATCAGAACTGCAGACATCATCACTGCTTTTGAACCAGATTTGTCACATTTAAGAAACCAGCTCATTTGCTTTGTCTGAAAACCAGAATCCTAACATTTTAATATGATATGCATGTGAGAAATGTCTCTGAAATTTGTTGTGCCAGATGTGACATTTTGACTTTGTAATGTGTAGTATTGCATGCCTGAGTTGGCAACAATGATCAAATGCCTAAACACAAGCCACTGTTACAAACATAGGAAGACCCAACTAACTAAGAGAAACGCCCAAACAAACCTGTGAAATACTCTGAATCTGAAACTGTATCTTATGTAGAACTATGTAGCCATGTTTTATCTTTGTTCTGCAATGCCTGGTCAACAAAATGTGACCAACTGCATTTAGTCTTCAAAAGGTTGACATCTTCATAATCAAATTCATGGATATATGAAGTAGAAAAAAATGTGAAACCGTAGGTGATATTTGTTTTGCCATCAAGATACTATTAACAGTGCAGAGCAGCTGTCTTCAATGCATTGGACATTAATTGTTTGCATTCTGTAACGTTAGCACCACAGCAGCTTACAGAACGCTTAATCATTAGCATTGCACGGTTGTTTCGATTTGCATTATGCAAATGGTGACTGTAGGAAAAAGCAATTTAGCGAGGATTAATTCTGCTGTTTCCCGAGGTACATATGACTCAAGCATCTAGTAACAGTAGTGTAAAATCTGTATAACACTGAAATCACCCTAACTCGATGTGGCTTCAAAACGCTCAAAACATCCCTTTATTAACCAATTGAAACGTAATCACAGACCACAAATGGAGTGGAGACAATCGTGCCTTTTCTGTTTGTGCTTGCATCGCTGTGCATGAAGTAGTGTGAGTCTGACTTAGTGTACACCGCATTGTGTTCATGTACTGTGTTGATGAGTGTCATGTATGGTGCCTGCCATATACATTCTCTCCACTAGGAGGAGACAGTAGCAAAGGCGTTAAACTCTGATAAAGGAGGAGAGCCTGCAGCCTACACACACAAACACAAACACACACTCACACACTCACTCACACACACACACTCATACATAACGCCTGCATAAGAGCCACAGCAAAATGTAACACAAGTGCAGTTAGTTTATTCTATGGTCTAACGTGTGACAAGCAGTCAGGAACCACCCTGTTTATTCTGTAGCCATGTTGACGGCACCACAGGAAGTGGCACAGCTAACAAAGGGAGGGAGCTGTTTGTGCCTTTCTCCTGTCCAATCAGAGGCCTGATCTGCCCCTGCCGTTATTCACTTGTTTGTTTATTTATTTATTTCATTAACTGAAAAAGGCCACTCGTCAAATTCAAGCCACGTCGAGGTTCTCTCAGAACCTGTGGATGGCCGGTTCTGGCTCCCTCTTTTTCAGCTCTTCCCGGTAGCAGTAGGAGCAGTAGTTGCCCGTTTCGGGGTGTCCGTAGTAGGTGCAGTTGGGTGTCCGACAGCGGCTGGACTGCAGGCTGGCCAAACCACCGGCGCTGCCCAGTGAGTAGTGTCTGACTGGCGGCTGCCCGCTCCGAGAGTCCAGGTTGGAGCGAATCTCCCGATAGCCGTTAATGTAACTTCCACCCACGGTTTCAGACCCGGGGTAGTCTGGGGGGTCGAACTCAGGGGGATATGAGGGTGCAATGCGAGAGGGACTCAGGGAGGCGGGGCCTTGTGTGTTATTGTACTGGGGGTGGGAGGGACCCTGTGTCGTGGGGCAGTGTCGGGGAAGGGTGGCGTAAGAGGGGAGGCCGGGGTAGGAGGTTGCCGGGGAGCCACCAGCTAGCTGGCGCCGAGTATCGATGTAGCCGTGCAAGTGGTGGTGCTGGCTGAGGGGTGCCGCGACAGGGGGCTGGTCAATGAAGGAGGGCCGGGGGATGGGCACTACAGCAGAGTACATAGAGGGGCTCAGAGGAGAGGACTTGAGCGGGTTGAAGGAAGGCGATGGGTTCTCTGACAGCTCCTCTTTGGCCTCATAAGGCCTGTACGTCAGCTCCGTGCCACCCACCGTCTCCTTCTTAGGCAGCTGGATGCCGTTACTTACTGCCTTCCTCTCCGCGTCACGACGCTGTTGTTCTTGCTCGGCCCGAAAACGCTCCTCTGCATCGCTGAGGTAGCGCTGAATCATCTCCTCCTGAAAGGGCTGCCGGTTGCTGGTGGTGAGGAGGCTGGAGAAGATGAATTTCCTCTCACCTTGCATGGCGGCTCGCAGGATGCCCAGGCTGACCTTCACATCGGCGCTGTACTTGTATGTATCACTCTCGATGCTGCTTCCGCCGCTGCTGCTCATGCTGCTCCCCGTTCCGTTGAGACGCTCGCTACCTGAGGAGGGGGAGCCTTTCCCAGAATCCTCTGAGGTGTGGGCTGAAGGCGAACCATCCTTGCTGCCCTTCCTCCCCCTAAACGAGCCCTTCTTCTTCTCCCCACCCTCCTGTTTGACACCTCCAACTCCAGTGTTCTTTCCTGTCATCAGTCCGCCCACGTTTTTCTTCAGTTTGCTGCCCAGGCTCTTGCCAAAACTTCCCAGCTTATTGGCTACAGAGTCTGCCCTTTTTTTGTCTTTGTCTTTGTCCTTCTCCTTTTTAGTTTTGTCCTTCCCCGCTGTTCCTGTTCCCGCCCCCGCCGATCCACTGCTGGAGGAACTAGAAGAGGAAGAGGAGCTGTTCTTGGCCAAGGACCCGCCACCATTAACCGTCGATCCTGTGGTTGTGTCTCCATTGCCATTGGAGCTGCTGCTGACTGACTCCTTGTCTGACTCCCCCGAGTCAGGAGGCGTTCGGGCATCTTCTCCCGCCGACGCCGTGGGAGACTCGGGTTGGGCCAGAGGTGCCTGCTGCAAGGAAACAAAGCAAAATAACAGGCTAGTGGAAAAATACTATGTAGCTACAATAAAGAAGAAAACAAAAAAAAATCTGTTATTCATAGAAAATGGTAAAAAAATAAATGTATCATACGAGATAGTTTCTAACAGTTCAGGCAAACCTCCCTTAGGTAAAAAGATAGAAAAAAAACAACAAAGGCTAGAGGAGAATGCAAAAAGAGTCACTGAGCTGTTTTTTTGTAGCAAAAAAAAAAACCCAAAAAACAAAATAAACAATGACTCAGTTTCCAAATGCCTTTTCAAATCTACAAACATGTCACAAAAGCTACAGAATAAAGAACGCCTTTTTCGGAAATGGCACGACCTACATGATGACGCACTTTTCTGGTCTAAAATAAGAAGCAGGGACAGAATGCCCCATCTTCCTGCAGTAATGACCAACATGCAGAATGAGCATCACTAAACAGAGCAAATCCTCTTATAATGTAATTGATTTTTAATACAGAGAACTCAATATGACCACCAGGCCCTGCAGCTTAACCCTGCAACTGGTCTGAACTGGTCCCATCCAAGCTCCCCGATGTCAACATGTGGCACACAAGAGGACCTTTGTCACAGTTGTTTCATGGCACCAATGTATGACCTGAATGGCTCAGTGTAGTTTGTGTTCACATACGCTTTGTACAGTAGTCAAGGGACAGCTTGTCTGATGAAAAAAAACATGTTGTCCTTGTTTATGAGTGTGGAGAAACAAAACCACACTTTAAACAAATCTACCAACCACTCAGGCTTTTGTCTGATAATCAAATTAACATTAAACCTAATTTGGCTGATTAAATACTGAATGAGTCTTTGAGCCTTTATGACTAGTGTAAAAAAAATGATGCACTTTTCTTTAAATGACTGATATAAAATGCATATCATAGGAAAGTAGTTCAGGGCAAAACCAGGATATGCAATAAAACATGGTGGAATAAATCATGTGGGTTGAGCTTTTCCTTTATACGCCACCGTGCTGTGAAAGGCGCAAACATGACTCAGGAGTGAAGTGTGGACTTTCATCTTTACCTCACAGGGCAGAGGCAGCCAGGTGACGGTCATGTAGCTGTGCAGCATCTGGAGCTTAGCCTCCAAAGACAGAGCCACGCTGGGAGGAGAAGGGAAGCAGAGAAACAAGTTGAAACTCAGCGAGAGGAGAACGGCAAACACGCCGCCAGATCTTAGGCTGTGCTTGTGGAAATGTAGTTGCTGTTTTCATTAAATTAATATTTTATAAACCGTGATACCGGCGGTAAATGTGAAAGAAAATAGATCCAAAAGAAACTGCAGAGGTAGCCAGCGACAGAAACAAACCAGTTAGGTCAAATTTAATTGTACTACCCAGATTTCAGCAGGTTGGTATGTTTTGTAATACTTAAATTAATACAGATTGCAATCTTTAGCAAACAAAATGCATTTACCAACAACTGCTTTACCAACTTTTCAGTAATATCCTTCATAACAACGTGTTTCACAGGGTGGTGAACCTCACCCCATCCATGTTAGTGAACGACTAATGTTACCATGAACCTGTGTACAATTTGAGTATTTCACAACTTTCCCAGCCTTTTGTTGCCCTTGTACCGACTCGTTTGAAACATGTTGCATCAAGTCGAGGATAAGCATACATTTACAAAAACAATGAAGCTGAAGAGGTTAAACAGGAAATATATTGTCTCTGTACTGTTTTCACAAGAGTACCACAAAACAAATTGGAAAGTTACCACATTCTGCTTTACATCAGGGTTTAAAAAAAAAAGTGAAGATTTCCGTGCTGCTGTTCACAAAGACTCGTACGGCTCTGAATGGTACAGTGATTAGCATTCTTGTCGTATACCAGCCTTTTAACTTACTGACCTTTTCCAAACAATATAAACAGCCGCTCATGTAATATCATCTCTGCCCACCATTTCATCTGAGTAAGACATCCGCGGTGTCATCAGCTGACGTAAATAAGACGGGAGGTTTATTTTTAGCCAGCTGCTATTTTGGCGCTCCTTCCCTCGGTCCATTCATAGAAGGTATTTAGAGCTAATCTTATTGTCACCGGCACTGTTGCTAATCTGGGGTCAGGGGTCAATCTCTGCACACTTACACTCGGGCCCTAAAGGGACAGCTGTCCAGAAGGTTGTACGCATGCAGGAGAACCAAATTCTTTTTCATCTGTATCAAGCCTGACCACTTTATAAGTCAAAGGAGACATAAATACACTTAAGCTAGCAATCACCACTAGATGTAAACACCTAAGAGTTGTTTTTTTTCCAGGTAGAACACACCTGGCCAGCATCACGTTGTCTGTGTCGTCCTTGCCCCACTCCCAATCTTTCCCAGGGTCCACGGCAAAGTGCAGAGGCAGCATTTTGTGCTCTGAGTCGGTGAGAGGGATCACAACTGCTGACAGAGATGTGACAAAAAGGTATTCTTAGAAAAAAGAGACAAGACAATTCAATCCAGCACTCTAGATTGTCTGTGAACAGAAATACCTCTGAGTGTAATCAATTCTTTCATTTTCTCCATTTCAACATTTAGCCTGCTGTGTCCGACCCGTATTGTTTTTGGCGAGTCCAATCTGATATTTTTAGACCGAATAACAATTCAGCGTCTGGACAATGTCTGGGAAATGTCCTGAATTTCATGGATACGCTTGTAATTTGCACACAAACCTATGTGTGTGTGTGCACAAATGTTCGGTGTTTCTCCAAAGTTCCACTCTTGTATTATGGAAAACATAAGAGGCATTAGGAACAAAAAAGTAATGGAGCACATTATGTCAGAGAAGGCAGTGTTTTTAATAAAGTCATTCTTGCTCAAAACATCTTGATAAAATATCTTCAAATACACAATTTATTAGCTGAGCTACATTGAAAATATTATTCAGATTTAACAGTGCAAGTCAGACATGAGCTATTTGGTGTCTATATGGGGCCTTTTCAGGATTTCTGTAAGATGTGGGGCCCCTGTAAACCGCCTACACCCTTGGACGGTGAGCTGAGGGATATCCAGCTGCTTGAAATCTGAAATTTCACTGCTAAATGTCAGCAAATCCTACATACTGGACTTAAATAACAAAAAAACCTCATTCAGACCCATCAGGCATGAGCACTGTGCTGTAAAGTGTGAAACTGGTTACCTGTTCTGAACCCTGCACGCACACATTTTGTTCTGAACATTATTTGAGTACTTTTGTTTTTCTCAGGATGAATTCAAGTAAAAAAACAAAAAAAAACAAAAGAAAAACACACCTGTGATAAATGTGCTGTGATTATTGGTTTTCAAATGTCAACCGTTTAAAAAAAAAAGAAAATTCAGATGATAGTAAGGAAGACGGATGCAGAACATTACCTTGCTCTTTGGAGCTGTCTTTCTGCTCCATGGAGACCAGAGCAGAGAAGTGTGCCTGGTCGTATGCCAGGACCAGGGGCGAGCGATGGCATTTGGCAGCTGGCACTTCCAGCGGTAGGTAGATGCCTCCGAATGGGATGGGTGCAAAGGCTAGGGAAGAGTTACAAGGACATTAATATCTGAAGAGCCCCACCCCAGCACTGATTTACAGCACACTGGAAAATCTGAGCAAAAATTGGAAGTGAGTTTTCACATCTATGAATAAATCCAACTTATAGATCACTTATTCTTCTCTGCCAATATGAGTGTTACATTAGTTTCATAAGAAGACTGCTGTTCTCTCTCATGTCTGTATATCAACACTGAAGCGACTCAGCAGCACAAAGCAAATAAACAGCTGCAGTTTTCAGACTTTTAAGGTTGTTGCTTCAGTTTCCTCACAGGAACGAAGTTTTTTTTTTGTTTGGATAAATGTGTGTGTGTACATATTTGTTTTTATGAAACATAATAAAAAAGGGTCACACAGTATTTGGCAGTAGTTCTTGTTGTTTGAATAACCCTACGTGAGATACCAGATGGGTGTTGTTTTTATATTTGAACAACTCAAATAAGCCATCAATCACTGACAACCTGCAGTGTTTTTTTAAAAAAAATTCTTTGTGACCGTGTCAACTTCCTGCAAAGAGCGGAGTAAAATTCTGTACCTGCCAAACCTGATCTATGTGAGATACAAACAGGATGAACTATAAGATGAAAATATCAGTGAGGCTTCCTGCATATTCACCCTCTCCTCCAGAGTCCCTCAGCATGGTGTCAGCCACCACCACGATGGGCCTTCTGAGGACGTGAGCCAAGACGAAGACGTGAAACTCCTCCAAACTCTCATAAACTGGTTCATCAGACGGCTCCGCCCTGAAGACAAGAACAACAACGCAGCTCAGCTTCTGGTTTAAAGACACACAACTGTTTGTACTGTTGCACAAACCAGAGATAATCAAAGTTTTTACTGGACTGTAAATTCTTATCTGACTCACTAACTGATCCCTTATGACTTTGGAGTTGAATCGTTTGAATGACTTTTTATGTGAGCCACAAACACAAAGGTCATAAAGGTTAGAATATGGAGCCATATCTACATTAAGAATGTTTTTTTGTTGTTTTTAAATTTCAGACAACAATAAAAAACTTCAAGAGTTTCCGTAATAGAGCTTCTTCAGTGTATTTAACCCACTGAACTCATGCTTTTTACAACAAAACCCAGACTGACTATAATGGGGTCCGACCATTCAGTTCTGATTGTGAGCGCAGTCGTTTGTTCATGAATAAAAACATGAGTGTGACTAAGTGTGTGTCGGGGTTAACAGGCCCGGCATTGTCCGAGCCCAGACCTTACCCATTGGTGCCGTTGGTGCTGTAGTGTATTCTCGGCTCACTGGAGGCAAGCTTTAACAGTTCATTCCACTCTTTCTGCCACTCCTCTTCCGTGTACACCAGGCCAGACTGAGGAGAAAAGGAAGGATACACACACACACACACACACATGCCTTTTAGAGAGGGAGTGTCAAATGTCACAAAAGCATGCGCTGACGTTATGGCGTCTTAACACAAGGTTACACTCTGACTGCTGAGGACAGAAGCTTAACTAGAGCCTTCACAAATCCTCGAGCGTTTCACACAGTAACAACGCAAACCCCATCAATATCATGTGCTCAACTTCCATTTATGGACAGAAGGAAACTGCCTGTTAATATGTTTTTTCCTCAGAATCAATGTCCCTATTCACCTTCAGTACATTCAGGCAAGAAAACTTCCCTAAGCAGCCGCAGCTCTCTGCTGTTAGCCGCTGTGCAGCTCCACCACAGTGACTGTGGTTTAAGTGGCAATCCTGTCTGTTGATGAGTGAGTTAACATAGTCAGTCATTCCTTTGGTATCTCCTTTGTGGGTGCACACTGTCTGTAACCATTTAAAAAAAAAACAAAAAAAAACCTCAGTGTGCTGTTACGCTTGCTTTTCATGGGAAGAAAAGGTTCTTGGTTTTCTGTAATAAAGGCTCTAAGTCTGTTTGACTTCTGGATGCACGGCTCTGGAGTTCAAACAAAAGGGTTTTGATAAAGAATATTGACAGTAGATGCAGACAGCGGTACTTACAGATAGTGTGGGTAAACAGTGTTGTAATGTAAAAACAATTGTAAAACAACTGTTTGCATTTCATCTGATCATCAGCTCGTTTTTAAAAATAAAACACACAATCAAATTTTAAAATGA
Organism: Acanthurus lineatus; assembly: GCA_029814665.1. Classification (NCBI taxonomy): domain Eukaryota; kingdom Metazoa; phylum Chordata; class Actinopteri; order Acanthuriformes; family Acanthuridae; genus Acanthurus; species Acanthurus lineatus. The sequence goes on along the minus strand of JAPZDV010000025.1, from coordinate 4,626,497 downwards.
AGAAACTGATGACCAAGATAAGGAAATCATTTTGAACTTCTGTATGGTTTTAACTACAAAGTCTTTTGATATTCAAATTGTGACAATTTTTTAGCGAAAACTTTTAAACTTACGATGGCTACATCACTTTAAGCACCAATATACACACTCCGTGCCCTCTTTATTAGGTACAAGCTGATGCAATGCAGTGATTCTGCCCTCCTCCTGCATGTAAAGTTTTAAATCTAGTAGAGTTCAACTTTAGCTATGACCTCAACCTCGCACAGCCTGTCTCTGTTGTGTTGTTACTGT